>JAOVVB010253705.1:0-19997 GCA_028570985.1 Heterobranchus longifilis | reverse complement strand
TGTGTGTGTGTGTGTGTGTGTGTGTGTGTGTGTGTGTGTGTGTGTGTGTGTGTGTGTGTGTGTGTGCGTGTGCGTGGTGCTTTAAGGAGGCTGAAAGGGTCAGCTCTCCCCTGGTATCAGGCCCTGTGCCTGGACCTGGGTCACGGTCCACCTCCCTGGAGCTCCAACCTGCGGAGACAGCATCCACTTAAATATACATACACACGTACACACACACACACACACACGCACACACACACTACACATTCTTACACTCCAAATGAGATCCCATGGGACTACGTGTCTGCTGTCAGGACCTGCTGTTGCTTAGAGACTGGTCCTGGGGCAAAGCAGTCACACACACTCTTCTTCACTCTCCTGGCCTCGTTACACTTTTAGTAAGAATAATGGCACTCAGCTGCTTATTGTCCGTGAGCTCAAGGGACTGTGTGTGCATGTGTGTGTATATAGACTAAATAGAATAATATTCCTCGATCTTATAAAGCATTCCCCACTCACCCTCTTTTTCTCTCTAGCTTTGTTTCTGGAAGGAAAAGCATAAATATAAATTGCGGTATCAGTTGCCTGTATGTGCATGCACAGAAACAGTGTTATGCTTTGCTGTCCTTGGTGGTAGCTCCAGTAGTTTTATCACCCAACTCCACTTTGAGTTCAGTAATTACACACAAGCAGTATTTTACAGAGATAAATCTGCTGGCTGCTTTGAGAACAGGACTTTTTTTATCTCGGTCCTTCACGGCATATTTCACTGAGATAACTACTTTGATTATGTGTGTGTACGTGCACGTGTGCGCCCACATCACCATATGTGCTCCGGGATACATTTCTCTGCGTGTGTGTGTGCGCATGCATGTTGCAACAGCAAGAGGAAGATAAATGGTCTTTTTGTCTCTTGAGCGGCTGAACGGTGTATCAAATGTGCTGATTTGCCAAATGAAAGACAAAAACTGTTTACCAGCGTTTTGTGAGCCGTGACTGCCTCGCTGACAGAATGCAGCTGCTGTTGGATATTTCAGGCGGCCTATAACCAGCACTTGGAGACTTAAAACCTCGGGGCTGCTCACTTCCCTCAACTCCAAGCTGCTTCTCACTGATGCCGTAGTGATGCACTGTTATCTTCGGCGACACAACGGAAAGAGCCTCAGTCGAGAGCTTTTCACCCACCATATCTCATTTTGTGTATTGCCTCCGCAGTATAATTTTGCACTTCATGTTCGGTCTCAACGTTTCTGCTGTATAACCTACTTTCTATTTAAAATTTCCATTTTTTCCCGTCTGCTTACTAGCCCATTACACACTTGCATCATCCTTTTTTTTGTCTTTTTTTTTCTTTCTCTCGCTCTTCCCCAGCTGTACAGTAAGCTGCGATGTGATGACCAGCCGATGTTGGAGCATGTGGAGCAGCTGTTAGGCGATCTGGGAGGGGAGCTGGAGGGAGAGGAGGGAGACCCAGTCTTGGATGAAGACTATGAACCCTGTAGTGATGAGGAGGAGGACGACGATGCAGAGGCTCCCATGGAACACTGACCACAGCCCCATTTCTTGTAATCTGCGATTCCCTTTTTCCCCCCCTTCATGTTTCCCTCTAGATAAAATGTCCTAGTGCCTTTTGTACTGGTTTTCCATTCACACCAGTTTATCAAAGATGAAATCAAGTCAGATGCACAAAAATAGTGGCATTAAAAACTGCTGCCTACTCAACCTCCTTCAGTCAGTTGTTTAATGCTTTTGGTGAAATAAGTGCACACTTGAGTAATGCTTCCCTTAATCTCCTTGACAGATGTTGATGAATGAAATTAGTTTTAGAGCTTTACTTCTTAGCAGCAGCAAAAGCGAAACACCTTTGAATGCTTTTTACCTCGTATACACACCCACGCATTGGTTTCTACAAGCAAACATGCACGGCACATGTGTACACACATACACACACACACAAACAAAATCGCACAAAAGCTGCACGATAATTACTTCAGCTCTTCCTCAATACAACAGCAGCAGTATTTCCCTCTCAGACTGCAGCAAAGTGAAATATCTCAACAGGAAGTAAGCATTATTAGAAAACTGTGTCTACCAACAAACAGCCAATGCTATCTTTACAGGCAATGCGTCTAATATTCAAAGTTTATGTGAAATTCTTGATTTTTTTTATTGTGCTATTCAGTTTATTCTCCTGCTTTGGGTTTTGGATTCAACCAGGCAAGACACAATAGAGGGAATTTGACATTAACTTATGCAGCATGCGTTTCTCTCACTGCGAGACTGTTCAAAGTGGCTGGTACAAAGCCTTTCACAACGGAGAAACGGGCAACTCTGACTTCTTTTTTTTCCCCCCCAACTAGTTTTCACATTGCAGCCTTTTATTCTCAGACAGGGTTATGTAGTGTAATGGCATGGGTTAGTGGAATGGAATGGCACAATAATGGACCGATGCTTTCCACTTTCTTTTTTATATATATATATATATATTTTTTTTTACAATTGAGTGCAGCAACGTGAAGACCAAGAATTTGCACTAAGTGGAGGACAGCTACACATGGAGCTACTTTCTGTGGACAGAAAAGATTATAACCTTTGAACATTTTTTTGTAACTAACAAAAAGCTCAAAATGTAAGGCATTCACAGCATGACCAAGGTTCAGGCCCAAGATGCCACACTGAAAAATGTTAAAACCTACATTGGGACAATATTGGATACATTTTTCCACATTACAGCCTGTAATATCTCGAACTGTTTCAAACAAACACTCTTGCTTTAGCTAAATTGGGATTGACTGGCCCAATTTAATCCGTATCTATTGAATTTAGATTTTTAAACATAATAAAATGCAGTTTGTACATTAGTTTCTATGCACCTTGCAAAATATATTGGACCCAGCAGTTGTGACGTTTCTCAAGCCCGGATATATATTTGGTTGGTAGTTTTTATTCTCATAAACTGACATTTTCTCCCCAAATACCTAGTGGGACTATATGTGACATGCATGCTGTGAACACACATATACCACAGAGTATATCTCCATGCACCATGCCTGTTAACAAACACAACACACCACAGGCATCCACTGCTGCGCGGCCCCTTTGAAGAATTTCATAACCGGTAAATGGGAATGTTATCTGAGATCCTGCTCCTGATAGCGACCTGGCTGCAAGCTGAGAGGCCTGTTCGGGAAAACAGGGGTTCAGATACCGTGATCTGATTGTGCGTGTTTGTGTTTAAGGAGCGTAAAATAAAGCTCAGGAGAACAGATATGATACCATGTGTGTGTGTATTTATGCTGCAGATATTGATAGCTTAATGTGATATGATGTTGTTATTTGTGGACCCGGCTTTTCTCAGAAATATTCACGTCTGTGATGTTTAATGTATGATAATGCACCAGGAGTACAGGCCTAGAGGACAGACGACCTGGAGCAATGCTGTCATGTAGCATTTGGCTTTATAATTAAAATGGGATCTAGTGTGTATGCAGGTTTCTACATTTGTGTGTGTGTCTGTGAGGCTCATCTGCAGTGCTGCGTGATTAATGACTCCAGGGGTGAGTGACCATCGGCGGTCAACCCTTTCTGGTTATTCTAAGCTGACCTAGTGTGAGTGGGTCATAGTGGACACAAAGCCTCGGGTGATCTCAAAATCCTTGGCCATTTTCTCACCTGTGCATCAGCCTCAGCACTGCGGGAATGTTTTGACTTGCTGAGAGAGGGGAGTGCAGTTTCTACACAAGGACACACATTCAATCATGGGCAAAGGACACTCGCTGTTTACTTGCATTCTTTCCCACTCTATGCTGAAAATCGCTTCCTGAAAGACCAGAATGACTCTGAAGCCAAAGCACATATATATTCAGCCTTGTATCGATGTATTGCTACACCGCAGAGGTTTGACCTTTTATGTTTCAAATGTATGAATTAAGAAAAATATGCATCAACAAAAAAAAAACATAGTTGATGCCCGAGGTACATTCATACATCAAGCAGATTTGTCTTTTTTACCTGTATGTCAAGCTGTCACTGGAGACCCGAGCAGCATGTGTTGAGTCTCCAGGGTAACCAACTCATAATTAGCAGCCTATTTGTGTGCGCGTGAGTGTGCGTGCCTGTATGTGTTTTTTAATAATCGACGGTAATGAGATGAGCGGAGGGGAGAATAATCCTGGATTAACAGCTTAAAAATGCATGTGTCGTCATAACAACATCCTGATTGGGACTTAATCATTGAAATACACACAAACACTCAGTAACCACACACACAAACTGCCAATTGTCCGTGCATCAGATAGCTGAATGCTACAAGCTGTGTGTGCATGTGCTGTTTATCCCGTGTTGACGTATGTGTGTGTATCGTTGACTTAATTAGAGACTTAAGCGGGGTGCTCCTCTGAAGGGATTAAGGGGGGAAATTATCAGAATCTGGAGACTTAAAGCTGAAACCAGTTAAACAGAAACAGGAGGAGGGAGATCAGGACTCAGAGGAGAAAGGAGTTTGAGAGGCAGTTCTACTGTTTATACACAGTCACATGTTCATTTGTGTAAATTGTTCTCTTGAAGTTGTGTGCAAGCACTCAAATTTGCTTCAAGGTATGCAAGCTATTCTATCAACCTCTAAAAGATGGAAGTGTTTGAATCAGTAACACCCCGTGTTTGGGTGCAGAGGAGGTTTAATGGATATTCAGTGATACTAAGTGACAGAAATCCACACAAGCAGGACAAAGAAGACCAAGGACTAAATCGACTCCCCTGACTTGAGGATTGACAGATAGGAACTGCATGCCACTCATCTGCATGCCTTTCTTTATGCTGCAGCCGTGCATTCAAACTGTGAATTAACGACATAATGGGAGTGATGGTTATCTGGCCCAAGGGTTTTCCTGACAGCCACTGTGAGAAGCCATGAATTGAGTGACCTTTATCCTCTGCAGTGAAATCATTTCCTGTATAGAATGGATTTCCTGGATAATGGATGCAGTGCGTCTGATGTGAGAAAAGCTCTGCAGCTGATTGATTGACACGAAGGGTTAATACTCGCAGCTTTATGGGCCTTCATGTCATAATTAAAAGGTGATATGGTTTGTCTCAGAGTAGTCTTACTGGAAAAAAATGTTTTTTCCTCTAATCAATATGGCAAGAGGTCAACGTCCATTATATGATTCAGTTGATTTTTTTAAATGAAATATTTGTTGAGGAAAAGTTTCTGTGAAAACTGTTTTTCTCTTCATTGTATTCTGCAGAAACTCATTACATCTCATAATTAACTCCCAGAAAAGTCGTCTCCATCATTGATCTTGTGTTTTTTGTCAATAAGGCTATTTTAGACTACCCTGCTGTTTCTATTGTCTGAGGATTGAATGTGTGCATGTATGTCTCTGCAAGCACACAGTTTGAGTGTGTGTTTTGTTTTGAGTGTGTGTGTGTGTGTGTGTGTGTGTGTGTGTGTGTGTGTGTGTGTGTGTGTGTATGTGCGTATGTGCGCGCATAGTAATCTTTGGTGGGAACATCTGTCTCTCAGAGATAACATAACCAGGGAATTAGCCATGCTGTCTTACAACGGAGCATCACATCTCACTATTACAGCCTCCTAAATTATACCCTATTACACCTCTGTGTGTGTGCGTGTGTGCGCGTGTGTGCGTGCGCGTGCATGTTCGTGCAGATGTGTGTAAGCAATGTGCTGACAGTGTCATGTCCTTGGGGCGCCTGCCAAGTTTAAGAGTATCACAGAACCCACTCCTCTAATCCTTAAATCCATCGTAGAATGGAATTCACATAGTTACTTCTGCATAATACAAGCCCTATATACAAACAGGTCTCTCCTCAACAAGGGAGCCAAGCATAAATTGAGAATAGAATAAAACAAACAAAAAAATAGATGGTGTTTTATAGGATAAAGGTGCTTTTTCTGGCTCAGAATTACACATGGTAATATATCTTTTTGATGTAAAAGCTCTAAACAGCCTGAAGCCACTTATCTTTCCATACATGGCACCTGCAGCAACACCAGTGTCTCTTGACGCGTCAGTGGTGACAGATTACTCTTTGAAGTGTACCTTTATGGCAGTTCAGAAGCTCACAAAAGTTAAAGTGATGCATCCACCTAAAATCACCAGAAATGCAGAATAGTATACGATCAAATGGGATGACTAAGAGGACACCTCACTATTCAACTAATGGAAACTAGAATTTCAATTCAGTCTTTAGTGCACTCTAATCTTGAGTGGCGCAGTCCCTTTGAACTTTATTTTCGCTTGTAACTTTTGAATGTCATTTGTTGGCTCAGTAGAAGAGTTGAAATATTATCCTTGCTGTAACTACTATTCCTAAGAGGCACAGAGATTCAGTAAAAAGATGTAAATTGGAGTGGAACAGCCCGGTACTGTATGTCACACTCTGCCACGACTCAAGAAAACTTTTAATGAATGTCACTGCGAGAGAAAAGGTATGGAAAGAGCTTTCTGTGTGATGATAATAATACTGCAAAGCACATTGTGCCGTGAATGTCGGTGCTGTGCAGCATTCAAACACATAAAGGAAACATGCAGACTGTCGAATGGAGAGGACGAAGTGTAATGGTGCCTTTTCTTCTGCACAGTCAAGAGAACAGCCGGGAGAGCTACTGAACGCATGCAGCCCCACTGACCTGGTTGAATCAAAGAGGCGAGACCACAAAAAAAGAAATAAGCCTTTCTTTCCCTTCTTTTTGAGAGAGCAAGATATGGGAAGTGTCTCATTTATACAGCATTGCAATTTGGGTCGATGGATCACTTGAGTAGCCGTGAGGGGTTCTTTTTGCTCGATGCAATCTATACCCACAATCTAACAATCAAATGTGGTGCCAATAGAAGTGGTCCTGCCCCAGCCTCTCTGACTGCTGGCGTGTTTGACTGAGTGCCAGCTTTAGTTTTTATACCTCATTAATTCACAGGAGCGATTGACTGAGGAAACCGCTTCTTCTCGATCATAAATCAACCCACACTCCTGCGTGCGTACGCGCATGCGCTTACACACGCGCACACACAACAGCAAAACATGAACACACCAGGGGGCGAATCTCAGGGCTTTGGTAATGATTTAATCAGTCACTGACAGAAAGTACAGTGATATTGTGATTACTAATTTCCACATGACCCCTGTGTGAATAACTCCTCTGGGTGTGTGATTTACAGTTTTTTTGCTTAATAATACAGTGAAGGTCCCCAAGCACTTCATGTGTAAAATTTGCTTTTAAAATAGCGTTATTTGTGTTTTTTTCCATTCAAGTTCTGCTTTTAAGCTTTATGTGACTCTTCTCGTGCATTTTCCCTTTAGACTTTGTGAGTGATTTTAATGCTCATGAACCAGAGAGATGATGGAGTAAAAAGTGGAGTGGGGTGATTTTATATCGTCTCCATGATTATCAGTATTGGAGGACTGAGAAGTTGCAGCACATTTGAGTGTCTCTAAATTAAAGTCTGGGATAAGAACTGAGCGGTTGTGTGCGTGTGTGTGTGTGTGTGTGTGTGGGGGTGTGTGTGTGTGTGTGTGTGTGTGTGTGTGTGTCTATGAGGGAGAGGTAGAGATAGAGAGGTTTGATGCTGTAACAGCTGCTAATTATTGCTGCTCTATATTTCACACAGTCTGTTTGATCTCCTGTCCTGTGGAGAGAGATAGGGATTCTCTGTTTCTGTTTCTCACAAACTCGCACATTTGTACACACACACACACACACACCCCTACACACACACACACACACACACGCACACACGTACACATACACAGGCAAGCTCAGGGGTCACAAGGAGGAGAAAGAGGAATTGTGCTCTAATTACTGAATCTCTGCAGGGGTTGACTTATATTTCTAGCCAACACCTCAGGACTGGGGGTGTACATTTTGTGTGTCTTGTTTTTGTGTCTGTATTTATGTCACTGCTCGCTGTAGCCCCCCCTGTGTGCTGGGCTGTGTTCACTGATATCATGGAGGGCAAATCAATCCAATCTCTCAAAGCACTCTGGGTAGTCCAAGTCCATAGACCATCTGGAATGGCGCTCTGTTCTCTTCTGTGTTCTGCTCCCTGAGTGCCGGCCGCTGCAGTGATCAACTGTTTGGCAAGCAGCTTTAATACATCTGTGCCTTCACCAATCACCAGGCATGATGCATAGCAACAGTTACTAACCACCATAACCTTTGGCAAGACATGCAAGGAAGAAGCTCTTCAATGTTTCATTAATGATGCAAAAGAGATATTTTTTTATCTCACATGTATGATATCCAAGCACAACATGCACTTCAAAACTGTTTGATGCAGAGTAAGAGTCTTGACACTGAGTGGATATATTGGCTTTGTGCTTTGGGCATCCCCAGTGCAGTGAACCAAAGGTCAAACTGGACGTTATATTGAAATGTGGTCAAAGAAATGTGCTGCTTTGGACAGAATGGTTTATCTGTTTGGCAATAAAAATGACTAATAGCGCACTATTAAAACAAAATATGATACTTTTTAAAGGGTAGAATCTAAGTATGTGAGTGACACAATAAAACACTTTTCAGACTGATCCTTCTATATTTTAAAAATGGTGAATAAAGAAAGTTTAAACATTAATTCAACATGTTTTATTAAATAGATTTCTTTAGAACCTATTAAATGTCATCACTACCTTTTCTTGAGACACTGTAGTGGTTTTCAACCTTGTGATGATTACCAGTGTAGGAAATAATTAAAGATAAAATCTGCCACACACATTTTTTTTTGTTTTGTTTTGTTTAACTTTCTCCAATCTTTTTATTTTTTTATTTTTTAGAAATACTGTGCAGTTTTACCTCCTGTGACATCGAAAAATGTATTCCAATAAAACTGCCTGATGAGGGAAAATCCCTTTGCAACTGGCATGCTTACAGTTCATTCACCAGGGTTACAAGTAGCCTGGACCAGTGGCTCTCAACCAGGGGTCCAGGGACCCCCAGGAGTCCTTAAGGGAATTTCAGAAGGTCCTCTTGAAAGAAATGGCGAATAGTTTATTTTCACTATTTAAGAAGTAAGCCCAGTGTGAGTAAGAGTCAAGAGTGACTATTCTGAGGTTTCATCTCCTCAACTGCAGCTGACAACTATAGAATTCTGGTCTTAATCATATCTAACAACCAAAATCTTTTCAGATGAAGGTCACTGAAGCAAAATGCCATCAAATGGGGGTCTGTGATTTAATGTTTATCAATTTAGAGGACTTTGACACGAAAAAGACATTGACATTGCTTCAAGTTAAAGGGTCACGAGCAAGAAAGATTTGGAGCCATGCACCGCTCTACGATGTTTTAAAGGAGTCGGAGGAATTCTGTGCCTCACTTTGAGAAGTGGCAAACCACACAGTATTCATTCTTCATGTGCAACGTGTTGCAACATGTTGCACGATCAACATGACAGACAGAATGAAAAAAAAATCATTAAAGCTGGTTTATTTTCACCCAAATTTTAATGTGACAGATCCAATTCATTCACTGCTGTCTCAACAACTGCTTTGTTAAGTGCTGTGTGCATGGCAAAAAAAGAAAAAATGTAATTTCACATTTGAGAATGAAAAGTTGTTGAAGTGTTTTGTATCACTGACGCCATTGAGTGTGGAATAAGCATTGTACCACTGCTTCAAGGTTAAATCCACCTTTTATTGTATTGTTTCCCATGATTCTAATAACTCACTCATCATTCTCTCTCATCAGAATATTTACACTATAGAGACAAAACAGGTCTTCACATGTGTCAGATATGGAAATTAGTTGTTGTCCTTCCTACTGTGTATGTGTGTGTGTCAGTCCAAAATTACCTGTCTTACACACTCAAATACAGTTTACACCAAGGTTAAAATGGCTCTGCTATGCCCCCCGGTCCCTGGACCCTTTTTATGTTTGTTGAAAGTCACACTCTAACTCAGATAACCTGTATGAAATGGAGATAAGGGGAGAGTATTATCACTCTTTCTTGCCCCTCTGTCCCTGGCATGAAGGATACTTCAAAAGGCAGCTGGTCTGTCTGTGGTTCAGAAGGAAAGAGAGAGGATGACACAAGCCCAGCTTGTCTTTGAATAGCAGGTGCACCTTTCTCTTTATTCTGGGCCTGAATGAGGAATGATGGAAAAAGCAAAGGATCAAAGTCTGTTTTCTCAATGTCTCCTGCAACACAGCAGAGGCTAGATGGAGAAACAAATTTTCATTTGAGAACAGTCAATAGTTGGACTGTGTGTATGCATGCGTGCGCGTGTGTGTGTGAGGGCATATGCGAATAAGAGTTGGAGTTGATTCTAGTAAAAGCACTGACGCATCCCCATTTCAAATAGCAGGCTTTTGTCCAAAACAAAAATTCCCTCTCTCTCTCTCACTAATCTGTGTTGCCAAGGAAGATTAATAAACATGGCAGCCACTCTGTGAAAATCACAACGCCTTCTGTTGAAACCTCACTGGCCACGCTCTGTCCATGAAAGACTGTGGGCTCAAGGGTTGCAGGGCCACTTGGGAGAGCGGAGTAAGTGGGGTCGCGTGAAAAGCGGGGGACTGGGGGAGGAGAGGGATGGGATGGTGGGACAGCAGAATGGAGGGAAACAGGGAGGATATAGAGAAGGGAGAGAGGTGAAGGTGATGAGGGAGGGAGGGGTGCAGAGGGGGCAGGGTGTGAGGGAGCTGAGCCACGTGTGGGTGGATGGCGGGGGAGGAGGATGAGGTGGAAGAGGATGAGGAGGAGGAGGGAGGCATGGAGAGGGCTGCGTGTTGTAAAATGATATGATGGAGGCTGGAGAGAGGGGGGAGGTTCGGGACTCTTAGAGCCATGGGTTGAGTAAAGTCCTCTTGCGGGGTCACGTGTGAAAGTGGGAGACTGACCTGGAGGGTGTGCTGTGCTTGTGTTTGCAGCGTGTCTGTGTGGAGTGACTGAGTTTGAGGCTGTGAAGGGTTGTGCAAGGGTGCAGGTGTGTATTGTTCCTCTGAAGTCCCGCAGTTCTCTGTCTGTGCCGCGTGTGTGTAGTTTGTCTCTGTGTCTGCGCTCTCTCGCGTCTGTTCCAGGACTTTCTGCATGTGCTCTCTCGCCTGCTCTTGCAGGAGGCGATATTTGTCCATCTCCTCAGCGGTAAAGCTGATTGGTGCAGCTGTCTCCCCACCTGACTGCTTGTCATCTGTCCTAATCTGCGACGGACAGAGATTTGGCATGCTGCTGGGGTTTGACTCGACCATGTCCAGAGGACATTTTTGACTGCTGATTCCACTGCCCTTAGCCTCCTCTTCCTCCTCTCCCTCCTTGTCATGACTCTTCTCCAGCAGCCCTTTTTTCCTCCTAGCCTTTCTCTGGATTGCAGGTAGTTTCCCTATGAGAGGGAGAAGCAACATCCTGGCTTTCTGCGGCAGAGACTTACTGGGGGATAGTCCTTGAAGAGTTGTGCCTGACCTGCTTGTGTTAACAAGGGCAGAGGGTCCATGGCCAAGGTCAGACTGTGAATTAAGCTGAGAAGGGTTTGTGTCACAATGCTGCGTGTTGAGGCCCGGGACTGTGGGAGCAAAAGAGGATTTGTGTGGCGAGGAATGAGAGAAGGTGCAAGAGGTAAGGCCAGATGACGTGGATGTGGCGGGGCTGCTCTGCTTCTTTGCCTCCTGAGGGGCCTCGGATGAGAGTCCTCCCGAGGACGTCCTGCAGGAGTTAACTGTCAACCCGTCCACCGTGACTCCTGAGCACGTACTGCTCCTGCTCCACTCCCAGCTCAGCTCGGACATGCTGGTGCTGCTGCAGGGGCTGCAGGAACGTGGGCTGTGGTATCTGCTGGCCCGGGTGTTGATCACACTCTGGGGGCTGTACGTCTGCCTGCTCGTCCACCACTCAGGGCTGGAGAAGTGTCTCGAGCTCGAGGGTCCGGTGCCCGCACATTTCCACACACAGCCCGGGCTGTCTCTGCTGTCCGCCCCCGTCCTGGAGCCTGACGTGGATCTGTGTGTCCCCCTGTCTTCCCAGCTGTCGCTACTGCCCCATGTCCATCTGTCCCAGTCTACATCTTCTGCGCTAAGACGTCTGCCTCTCCGGCCCCAGCTGCTAGGACTGGGGCTAAACCTTGCCGCCCGATCCCACTCCACTGCTCTGTTTCTCCACCCGCTCCTTGACCTGCCCTCCTCGCTATCTCCAGGACAGCTCCCCCTCATCCACTCCCACTGTTCTGTATCTGAAACCCTGTCTCTGCATCCCGAACGCCCTCCCATTTCCCTGCCCCTCTCCATCTCCTCCCAGACTTCACGATGCCTCGAACTCTTCCTCTTACTATGAATGAATTTCCTGTCCCTGTGGAGGAGTTTTCTCTTTCTCGCCGGGCTGCAACCACAGCTGTTGTCAGGGTAACAGCAGTCAATGAAACTCCTGGGGTTGCTATGGTGACCCCTTTCCCAAAACAGCTTTGAGTTACATCCTGGCGAGAAGGAGTGTAAGGAGAAGTGAGACCGCCAGGGAAAAGTCCCCGCATCTCCGTCTCGTTTTCCCTCCCCCTCGTTGTGTCTGTCTGCTGTGTGTCTGGCGAGCGGGGAGTAGGCACTGCAGTGCTCTGCCTGCTCTCTGTCTGCCTGTGACTGGGACTCAGTGCTGTGACTCCTGTGAGGCCTCCTCTTCCTGACAGAGACAGATACTGGCTCAGCCTCACATCTCCCCAGGAGACAGCTGCTCCCTACTCTCTGCACCCCCCTCCTCCTCCCCATCTCCCTTTGCCTCCTTTTCTTCCCCCAGCTCCCTCCAGCGTCTCCACTCCTCTCTCCGCCAGTGGAGACCGTAGATACGACACTCCTCACTTTACACCTTGCTGATTGGCACTTGTTCAGAGCTTTTTCCTTCTTCTTGCCCCTTTTCCTCTTTCCTAGCTTGTGTTTCTTTGTGCTGGCTTTCCTCTTTTTGCGCGACACTTCTGAGACACCCATGTATGGCTGTGGAGCGTTGGCACACTTGCACATTGTCTCACTCCCACACTCACACCTGGACGGGCTGATGCACATCCTCTGTGTGCCAGGCTGGGTGACAGACTCTAATTTACAGCTCAGGGCAATGATGGCTCTCTCCCTGATCCCTCTCGCACCCCCTAATCTGCCTCCCGGAGGATTGTGGGAGTTCGTGTTGGAGCTGTCACTATGAGCGGGGTCAAATGGATGGGAGGCTGCCCTCGCACGATTCTCCATACTTAACGTGCATTTTCCTTTTTCTGGTCTTGTTTCTGACGATGAGAGGTTTTTGTTCTTTAGGAACAGGTGTGCTTCTGTCTCCGCATCGATATGTTGCTCTGCCTTGAAATTACCCTCAGCTTTTTCCTGTCTGTGTGCTTTCAGCTCTTGTCTTGTCTGTCTTTGTAAACAGGAAGGAGCGCCTGGTGTAAGAATAGCTAGCACACGTGGATCTGATTCATCTAATGGAGCACACAACTCATTTTGTTGTGACTCCTGCAGATCCTCTGTGAGTTGTTCTTGTTGTTGTGGGTTCAAGCAGAGTGGGTTGCAGCTGTAGGAGATGTGTGGTTGAGACTTGGTGAACTTAGACAAATGTACAGGCCATCTCAGGCAGGTGGATCCATCTTTCCCCAGCACACACAGATACTGACTGTCCTTTCTCCCTCCTTCCGTTTCTTGCTTTCTCTCTGTCTCTATGTGTGCCCCTGCTAGTGCATTGCTCCATAGGGCCACATGGGTCTGTGATGGCAAGAATAGTGAATCATGGCTCTGATTATCAGGTGTTGCTGTGGAAATAATAGCGTGCGCTTTCACTACGTGTCTTTTTTCAATCTCCTCCTCTTCTCTGGCAGCCTCTCTGGGGACTGGCCCCATGTCGCTCAGTCCAACACTGTCAGAGCCAAACTCGTGCTTTTCACTCTCACTGTGTTTCCCCTCCTCTGTTGCCCCAATTTCCCTGTCAATATCTTCCATCATCCCCTTTATCCTTTCTTTCATTTGTTCCCTCTTCTCTCTCTCCTCCTCCTCCAGGTCCGAGAAGACGGAGGCAGAAGGCTCAAGCCTGGGCCCCCTGCGCGAGAAACAGAAGGACACCCCGAGCCTGCCTCCCACTCTCCCCCGCCCGGGGAGAGGCAGCTGGGGATACGAGCCCAGGCAAGACTGGGGGTTCACTGCAGGAGGGTTTGTATTGGATGCCGGGTGTGTGATAAGTGGGGACTCTGCTAGGGCAGTGGCTGGCGGTATTTGGGAAGGAGATTGGCATGGATCTTCTGGGTGGTGGCTGAGACGAGCTGTCCTGGGTTGCGTAGGAGGGGGTCTCCGGGTGTGTTTGAAGTGTTCAGGTTTGTCCTCGGGGCTGCGGTCTCTTTGGTCCACATCTCTATCTTGCTGCTGTCTCACAGCCCTGACTGCACTTCTTAGTCCAGAAGTCCTTCCTGGGACTCTACAACAGAAAGTGATGGAAATATTTTAGATTTTAGTTGATTTAACTTGACTTCACTTATGGATGGATGTTATATGATGGATGGTTAGTTAGTTAGTTAGTTAGTTAGTTAGTTAGTTAGTTAGTTAGTTAAAATTAAAGTTAAAATTGAATTAAATGCATGGTATGTATACTGGTATATATATGGATATGATGTATTATAATATTGTAGAGATTATTAGATTACAGATAAAGTTTATTATAGTAATTAACAATACAATAAGTATGCTATTGAGAGAAAGAAAGAAAGAAAGAAAGAAAGAAAGAAAGAAAGAAAGAAAGAAAGAAAGAAAGAGAAAGAAAGAAAGAAAGAAAGAAAGAAAGAAAGAAAGAAAGAAAGAAAGAAAGAAAGAAAAAGAAAGACAACCAAACAAACAAACAAACACACAAACAAAGAACCACAGAAATATAGACAGAAACAAACAAACAAAGAAAGCAGCAGAGGCTTGATATTTGTAGTCATAGTAATGCTGTTCACATATCCTGATTATAGGAAAACACATAATTGCACAGGGAATAGGTGCAATCAAGATGATTATTATGTGATGTATTATTTTTTTTCCTGTTGTTTTGATTACTCTAGGATCTGAACCCGGAGGCAAGTTTCATCTTTGTTTTACTCATCTAAAACATCTAAAAAACAACTTTTTTTCTACTACTCATTCTTCTCTAAAACACGTCTCATCCTTCTACAAATCATCTCTCTGAGTGTCGGCAAGAATGTGTTTTCATGTTATATTTACTTCACCTGTGGCCTAGATGTAGGACAACTGGGTGCTTTAACATCTGTGGATACATCCATCAAATCTAAGAAACATTGACTGGATGTGACACACTCTAACCCCTCTGGACTCCTACCCCTGGTCTCATTACACTCACACACGTCACCACAGACACACACACAAATACACTCTCCTCCCACTCACCGCTGGGTTTCCTGTTGCAGCTGTGCGAGCTGGTGCAGTCGCCTGAGAGCCTTCTCCTGTTTGCGCTGGTCCTTCCATGATTTTGAGGACACGTTGCGAGCGAACTCCCTGTGCTTGAGTTCCTTCAGCCTCTGCAGGAAGTGAAAATCAAGGATGATAGAGGGAGAGACATGAAAAGTATATGGAGGGCACGGGGTACAGCGAGAAGCACAAGAGCGGGACAAAGAGAAGAGAAGAGAGAGAGATATTAGTTTTAGGAAGCTCTCTGCAGGCAGCTGCCTTTCAAACCATACACATCAGTCAGCAGCATTTGCAGATGTTGTCCTCCAAAGTTCATATCCAATTAACTCCATTCAGCCTGGAAGAAGGCATCTTTCCGCCAACACACAGCTTGAGAGCAAACACAACCCAACTGGTGAATGGCAGATTACAGACGCAGTTGAGATGAGTGACATGAGTGATTTAATGACGATGGTGCTCTTGCCACTGAAATTACGAAAAATGTTCAGCCCTACGTCAGTCATCACGGCTTGGCTCGAGAGACCTGATCCAATGATATCTGCTCTTGAGCCAGAGTGTTGTCACCAAACACAAAGGCACAGCCACTTATCATTGACAAAATAATTATCTGAGACATCGTAAAGGCCAGAGATTTCAGGAAAATGCTAAACCATTGCACGTGCTGAACTGGTTCCAAATTGTCCAATCCATTGGAATCGTATACCTCCAAGCTCATCAACTGATTTTTATCAATGCTGGTATCTTTCTCACAGTTCAGCACAGCAAAACAATGACTTCAAACTCATGCGTCTATGCTGCTGTAAACCTGCAACAAGATGACAACAGTGCCGCTTGTAATGTCTGTAAAATGATCATTTCAACTCAGGGTGGAAACACCAGCAATATGATGAAATATCTTTCTACGCAACATGGGCTTAAATCCCGGGAAAGCCATGTATTTGACACGCTACGCACAAGTGCCACTGCTTCCCAAGCAAGCAGCATGTCCGTTACCGAGGGTAAATATCCAGTTATAATAACATTAGTGCCGTTTCTTCACTGTGTTCAGACTCAGATTAGAAAGTTGCGTAAACAGTGAAAACCTGTGTAGGCCTTCTTTTTTGATCAGGAATCAATAAGGGAATCGATAAAGAATTGGACCGTTAAGCAGAATCGATAATGCTACTGGTATCAAACATAACATAACTCGCACGCGCCATAGTAGTAGTGAGTGATTTAATTTTGAGCAAGCTGGTGGGTCTTCACCTGCTTCATAGTGCATAAAAATATAACAATTACCTCCCTTTTGTGTGTGTTTTGTGTGAGTATGCATGTGTGTATTTGTGAGAAACTATGTGTCTATAGCCATAGGTGCACCAGTCCTCTCAGGGAAACAATGATTCATACCTCTCTCTCTCCGGTTTCCTTTTCTGACACACTTTAATCCCTTCTTTATCCATGCTTGGCAGGTGTGTGTGTGTGTGTGTGTGTGTGTGTGTGTGTGTGTGTGTGTGTGTGCGTGCGTGTGCGTGCGTGTGTTTCTCTCCTGTGTCTGGACTAAGGAGTTTAGGAGTAGCTGCAGTATCGTGCACTACTATCCCTCTCTCACTTCCCAGTAAATTTAACCTCAGTATGCAATCCACCCATGGCTTATAAATTCAGGATTTGTTGTTTATTTTATATATTTGTGAGTTTATCCTGTAGTATAAGTTGCAACAGGATTACACCACTCTCACTTTTAGATTATGATATGCTATTATCCACCCATACAGTATATGTAGGCCTATCGCACACACACACATGCCCGCATCAGATTAGCCCTGCAGACATCAGATTTATTTATACACTCACTCTCTTTCACACCCAGATCTTATGCTGGAGCTGACAGTCGTCAGGTTAATCTCTGCTGAGTCTTACACAATCGGGTGTCTTTTTACATTATCGCTCGATGCTTAACATCCCACTGTCAGCTCACTGAAGGCAGCATTAAGTCTGCGCCAACGGAGCAGCACTTGTGGGTTTGTATCCCTTAAACATACATGTCTTACAGTATAGGTGCTTGTGCACTGTAGATGTGTGTGAGATCATGTGCGTGTTTGTTAGTGTGCGGTAAGGAGCTTTGAGGGCCTTTGATGCCAAACTCATTCTATGAGAAATATTAATCATGTTCAAGCAGAGAGGCATACATAATGAACGACCACGGACAGAGCCAGGAAAGAGGAGGAAGAAAGGGGGAAGAAAAGATCAGAGTCGTTTTACTGTAGCTGTCCATGGCAATGACTAAGACAGAGAGAGAGAGAGAGACAGAGAGAGAGAGAAGCAGCAGCCTATAATACATGGAATATATGAAGATGAATTCTTCTTCCTTCCTCGTGCATTTGCAGTCTACCAGGTTATTGTTCTCCCTTAAAAACAGGTCCCACTGCAGGCAAACCTGTAGCTATATTTAGAGCCAAACGAAATATTGCACGCAGAACCATTTTCACAGAGCACACAGGGCAGAGATATTTCCGTTTCACACTTTAAAGTGGATACTTTTGTCTTCAAGGATGATGCCATGTCCCCAACAGCGGGAAGTGATATTAG
The DNA here is from genome assembly GCA_028570985.1 of Heterobranchus longifilis. Taxonomy (NCBI): domain Eukaryota; kingdom Metazoa; phylum Chordata; class Actinopteri; order Siluriformes; family Clariidae; genus Heterobranchus; species Heterobranchus longifilis. Next base: position 2,092 of record JAOVVB010253705.1, on the reverse strand, counting down.
CCTACTCTTGCTCTCCAACATGCCAGTCTAGCTATGTGCTGTGTGAAGCTCAATCCGTCTGTCAAAGCCTCGATCAATATTCCTTTAGATGTGTTAAGGAGTGCTCGGCTGAGGCAACTGTGGATGAGTCCGAGTTGATTCATATCCACTAGGGTCTTCGAATGAGGGATGATGTATTCTTAGGTAGCATGTGAGGGGCCATGCTAATGGGCTGATCGCTCTCTTATTTAAAAGGGAGTGCAATTCTCTTGTAATGAGCAATTTCTGTAATCAGCAGCAAATGCTGATAAAGCGCTGCATTCAGACATGTTTATCCCTGAATCGATGACAAGGAAAGAAGACAGAGCAAACGCAATCATCAGCTTCCATTCTCTGAAGCCAATACTCCTGCAGGGAAACCATCTTCAGCTAGAATTTCATCTGTTGTCTGCTCAGTAGGCAGGCAGGCCTGTGTGTGCGTGTGTGCGTGTGTGTGTGTTCCTACAGTGCCAGTGGCTACTGTCAGCTCAGTGCCTCATGCAGCTCGTTTCATGTGCCTGCCGCTGGCTAAGACAAAGCATTAACATTGGCCTGCAGTTGCTTCGATTCATTTTCAAAGAACAATGACAGTGAAGGAACGGCCTTATTTAATGTTTATTTCATGTTGCACAGTGTGGGCGTTCAGAAGTGGGAAGTGGTTTGGCTTGGTTGAGATATTGCCCGTGCTTGAGGACGAGTGTGTGCACGGGGAAGTGCATGTCTGTATGTTTTTGTGCACGAGTGTGTGCCTTGGCATGACAACAGATAGCTGTAGGAGATGGTGCTATCAGCAGAACCTTCAGCTTGTTAGTCCAGAGTGGAGGTTGTGTATGAAAATGGATGTGAAAGCAGAACGCAGGAGAAAACCTGCTGCCGGGCCTTTTCCTAATGGTCCATTGGCCTCATCTTGTCCAAACTGGAATAATAGAATCATACTTGAGCTATGACTAATAACTCCATGTTTATAATATTTATTTTTCTTTTGAAGGAAGTACAAATTGAAGAATTAAGTGAATTTTGTAGCATCATCCTTATGTACCAGATACATACAAATCAAGTGCTCTAAATTTGGAACAAGAGAAAAATTAATCTTCCATGATCATAAATTTGGGACTTGGAGATTAAGTAAAACTTAAATGATGTGCATATTCAGATTTTTTGTTTCCAGTTTTAATGCAGGTTGCTTTTGTTACTGTTTTTTATTTTCTGCTGGGCTAAGAATAAGACAATTTATCCACCTGATTCTATTCCTCATTGTATTTATTTATTGTAACATAGTTATTCACCTGGTTTAACTACGGGGTTACTTTATTTCCGATACAATGATCTGTTTGGTCTCTTGGGACCTTGTTAACAGCTCAAACACATAATTAACATGGTTTTATCACCTTGGTACTGTCTTTTATGACTTTTCCTATTGTATTACTTTGTATTGCTTTGCTAAAGATGGTCCTTTACTTCTGTTTGGGCTCTCAGAGACCCCAACTTTGAAACATGGTTAAATACGATGTGTTTTCATGTCCTCTATATCTGTGATTGGTGTTGAGAGTACTTTTTAAGCAGGATTAACCCTCCCAAATCCCAAATAATTTTGAGTCAATTGTTACAGTTTTATTTTTAACAGTTTGTTCATAATGGTTCTGACATGAGAGAGGTCTAACTGGCATCAAATATAAGTAGCATCACTATCTACGATAACATATATACTGTACTGTACATGTTATTGTCTGTGAACAACTTTTAAGTGATCATAAGGAAAAAATATCTGTTCATGCATAGCCCATAATATAAAGCCTGAATTATGTCCTTATTTGGTGTGACAGCAATGCTTTTTGGTCAGTTGTCATTTAAGAACTTTTCTACATATTGAGTTTTTCTGTAATGAGAAGAAAGAATATCAATTATGTTTGACTTTATTATATATGTGCTGGATCTGTGGGATCTCAAAACAAAATCCATTGTCAATTACAGTGTTTAAAAAAAAAAAAAAAAAAAAAAAAAATAAAAAATACCTTACACCTCTTGCAAAAGCAAATACTATATAACTTTTTTGCATCACAACTTTACACAAAAT
>JAOVVB010253698.1:0-19999 GCA_028570985.1 Heterobranchus longifilis | reverse complement strand
ATAAGTGCTCCAACTCAGAGTTACATAACATTGTCTATGGGAAAAAGCAATTGGATTTTTAGTTCTGACAACAAGGGAGCTCGAAATAAACTCAAAAAACGAAAATAATGGATATATATATATATCTGTCTCAACAATTAGTATGTCCCATTGAAGCATTAAGCACTGATGTAGTAATCAATACACAATGATCAGTGCATTCAAAAGAAAGCTATTCAACCAAGCACAGGAACAGCATGGTTTTTCGCTCTGGCCTCCTCCAGCTGTACCAATAATACAAAAAGTCATATGAGCCTTAAGTGATCCGATTTTTGATTGGGGTCTTACAGAGGCCACACCTCTGTTGATAACATAATTAAATTGTGCTTCACTGACTGACGGCTCCATTCTCCAGCTTAATTCTTATTATTAACAATGTCTTATTTATCTGAAAATGAGGATATGATATCAGGGGTCTGACATGATCGTCTTGTCTTCTTCATGAACCAGAACATGACAACTAATTATACCGGAGCTGTTGCTTGTGGTGACACATTCATCAGGGTTTAATGTGTTATGAAAATCATCAGTGTTGTATTAGAGCAAAGTCAATGGCGGTCAAAGCAGCTATTTGCTAACATGATGTATCACTGCTAACTGCAGTGATGTTGGTGTTTCACAGTAATGGATTCAATGTGTCACATAATGAACAGAGCAACTTTTCAATATCAGCTGAATGACGACCGTGTTTCTGCTGTTCACTGCAGAGATTGGAAAAGTGTCTGTCGCACTCTCCCAGGGGTTCTGTTAAAAGTGTTCAGATTAATTAGTTTAAATTATCATGATATAATTCTTTTTTTTTTTTTTTTTTCAAAGTTCAACGAATAATACATTTTTTTTTAACTCATTTTTTATTTTGCATGCTGCAGATAAAAGTAAGATAAATAATAGTGGCAATAAAATAATATGAAATAATTCATAGATTATGTTCTAATGTAACAAATTGTATATTATTTAAAATAATCATGTGTGCACTAAGAGTGAAACACTGTGAGTGTGTTCTGAAATGCCTTTGATATTTTGTTTAGTTACTGTGTTGAATTGATGTCACTTGCAACAGTATTCTCTGTGCAGATATTTGTAATGCATATCTAATGTCTTTCTAATGCATTTCTTGTGTTATTTTACACAACTAAGACTATAGACGTGTAATGGCATGTTCACGCTGAAAGCATAGCAAAGCCCTGATCAATCTGAGCGCCTTCAGAAAACAACCTTTTTGAAAGTTCATTCACAAAACAGTGCATGGAGTGCTGCTCGGGTTGTAGAAAGTAGAAAGTGGTAGAAAGTGTCCCTCTGGTGCTCTTCAGTTTGGGGATCCAACTCAGTTGTTAAATAAATCTGAGGCACTCAAGAGGGTTCACCTTTTGAGTGCCTCAGATTTCTTCAACATTTTTAAAGTTATTTGCTTGTTGTCTTGCAGCCAGACCTGACAAAGCATGTTTTACCGTTCACGGCCGCAGTTTTACACACGTGGAACTACTGAACGCCCAGACGGTCTAATTCGCAATTTGTCATATACCGCCGCTTTGTCACAGCCCTCTGCCATTTGTCAATGTTGACAAACTAAACTTATCCATGTGGTTTTGTTGCCTAAACATAAACAAGTATTTTTGTTTGTATTCAGAATGTAAACCATGTGTCCCACGTGATTAGAAACTGCGACTGTGATCGTCATATTTCGATGCGACCGTGAGCGTCATGATGGAAATAAATCTTATTGTTGCCTATAGTACAGCTCTACACTGGCGTGTCTGGCACGAGTAACCCGAATGAACACAAATGATCCCAATATGATATCACAGTCAAATTTGTGAGTCGTGAAAACTTGCATTGCGGTCAGTATGAATACCGCATAAAAATAGGTCAAATATGTCAAAGAAATATGTCAAATTATTCCAATGGACATTTTTGAGTGGGTCCCCGGTATATTGTCATGTGGTCCTTGGTTTAAAATTTTGAGAACCGCTGGTTTACTATGAGTGTGGCTCATTATCTGTTATGGTCCATGGGCAGGCACACTGAAGTAGAGCTGGATGGATTGATGGTCTCTGCAGTCTCTTCTAGAGCAGGGCTTCATATGAGCTGACAGTCCACAACCTGACTTTCATATGCCCGTTTCTGCAGTCTCCATGCTGTCAATTATATCTCTCTCTTTCGCACACACCCATACAGTACACACTCTCCCTTGAGCTTATTCAGCAGCCTGATACATAGTGAATGTGAGTGACAGGTCTGAAATGTACAATAATAACCCAAGCTCTGCTTTCATCCAAAAAGGAACTTTATCTCTGATGAACAGTTTTACTGATACCATCAGGTACATTTTCTGAAAAAACTATTTTTTTTATATTTTTTTTACACACACATTATGAAGCCTTGACTCTGAATGTATATTCCCTAGAATCGTTTAGGTTTTTTTTTTTCCCTTTCATGTATTTTTATCTTAGACTGTCCTTCACCTGTGTGAATACTAATCACCATGAAACAATACCTGAAATAGAATATTTGGCACTTCCAGGTTGTTTAATCTTAACAAAAATGTTTTCCCTCTGAAGAGTTTACAGTACATCCTCATTAAATCTGCAATGAAAGATATCATTAAAGTCATTAGACACTGAGCCAAACACACATACTGCACGCATGCTTACACACACACAAACACGGACTCACTCATATGCATGCACGTACAGTAGCTAAATTAGCATAATGAATTAATATCAAACACAGCTTTATTCAGCATGTACACGCATAGCTCCAAAGCTCCAGCCAATTCTTTATCTGTAATGTAATGTGTCCCTTGCTATCAGCATTCAGTGATTCATCTTGGCATTGTTTTCAACCGTGCTTAACGAGGTTAAGGGCCTAGTAACAATACACAGGAAGCACACAAATCACAAAAGGACTTTAATGTTTACAGTAAGTAATCACTGTGCCAAGAACTCTTGGTAAATGTGGGGCATATTAAGTAACATTCCACATAGCAGTACTGCTCATATATGCTTTAGTTTCAACTTGTGACCACTGTTTGTGTAGGGCATTTTTTGGGACTCCTGTGACTGTCACTTTTAACTTATTAGGTCACTTTTCAATTGCATGTATACTGATTTCTCAACGTCTTGTAGATTTCAACTATCGGCTGTGTTTGGATTTATGAAGAGACTTAGATTTAGCCTGGCATGGCCACACTACATCTTAAATGCATGTTTGTCTGATACCTCTCTGATCATTTTCGATTTCCAAGGGGCACAGACCAAAATGCTTCTGGATGCAGTTGGATAGACCTACAACCAATCAGAGCAACAAAACGTGACCTACATCTAATCAGAGCATAAAGGATGTTGGGCTGAGCAACACATGCAAGTCGTGGCGGTGCTTGGTACGTTTTTAAGCAGGAAAACAATGGCTGCCTGGTCACAGCATGTTTTCCAAATACAGCTAAACAGTACATTAAAATGTGTTTCTGAAAACATTTTAGGTGAGAAAGAGGCAATGCAGTAACATCAAAAGTCACGTGGTGTTTCTTGAAATAATAATGTGCAGAGAATCTTTTCACTTCTCTTTTGTTTTCCACATTTTTATGTTTAACCTGCATTATTACACTATACTTCCACTTTAGTTTGAATTCCTGCATTGTTTGTCTCGGTATTCCATTCAAGCAGATGTTAAAAATCACACATTGAGTGGATGGAAAACCCTCTGCAGGTTTGGCCGAGCTTCTCCACCTACGCAGAGTAAAACAAATGGAATGCAAACAGCTGCAAGTTTGCCAAAGCAGACTCACTTTGAGAATGTCGTGTGGTGTTGATTATTGCTGCCTGGTAGACTCAAAGCATGTTCACACCTCGTCTGTTTGAAAACCCTCAATTTGCTTAATTTATTCTAGGTGAGGACAATACCATTCCAGCTACACAGAAAACAACCTCACTGAGACACCATGAAATGCAGGCGCAGTTTTTTTATGGTGTGAACGCAGCAGAGTGGATTAAGCATGCAGCATTAATTGGTGCTTTGCCTCCACCTTTTGCATTATTTCTATATGTCAGGAGAACTCTGCATTACAGCTCACATAACAACCTCATTCCATCTTGGTTAGTCAAGAACATTATTCGACAAATGTTTACGAGATGTATTCATTGTTCTGCTGTTCAGGGTGATTGTTAACACTCGGACTGCCAATATTCTACTGCGCCCTTCGAGCGCTGCAGCCGTCTCCCAGACCGTCACGCTATCTGCAGAGCAGATGTGGCACTTTTTACTGGCTACACCTGCAGGTCATGAATAAAATGTATATGTGTGTCATATTCAGTTACCCCTCTTTCATTCCCGACCAAGCAAGAGACCTCTGCGCCATTTGTTTCAATGATATTTCACTAAGTTTACTCGGTGCGGCCACAGCACGTCATGAGGGAAGGGCCAGTCCCGACTGCAGCTGGAGATGACGAGCGGTGAAAATGTTCATTGTAAATGGATTTATGCTTTTCACAGTACTGCAGTCTGCATTGAATGAATATTATGTTATCCCAGGTTGTTATATATATTATCTTTTGTTGAATAAATGCTTTGAAATGGGCACAGAAGCGAGACATCAGCAGCAAGTATGTCAACACAGCCGCTGTTTGCACGTCATCCTGTGCGCAATGATGACTTTATTCGCTATTAGTGAGGGTCATTTTAGATGCTGCTTACTGTTTATAGCCTAGACCTATACTATTTACAAGGTCTAGTTTATATTCACAAAATAATCTATAGTTTGTCAAGCGACTGCACTGGAAAGCTTGACACAGAACCAATGTGTGGATGCCGCCTGGTATCGGCTCCAAATAAATAAATAAATACATAAATAATTAAATTATAGCAATATTCATATAAAATAAATAATGAAAAAAACAAATGAACAAAATTAATAACCATGTCTACCCAGAGTGTTTTTTATTAATTTCTTTATTAATTTCTTTATTTTTGGCAAGAGGATTCAGGTTTGGAGTCTAAACGCTCCTCCTCACTCAGACTCTATAATAACCCTGTATTTTTCTTCCTCTCTCCATCTTCTGTGTATTGTATGTATTAAATATAAACAATAACAATGAAAAGACATTACAAAAAATAACCCAGCAAAATGGAAAATATGACCTTATATGATAATAATGTAGCAACTATATGATCGCTATGGCGATTATTTTAACCTTGGAGGCTTCAGGAAACAAAACACACATTTAAGAAAAGTCATGCACTGAATGGCTTGTAGTTTTAAACAGAGCTATTTGCATTATAAAATGGTATTTGCATCACAAATGGTCCGTCAGACCGTCTTGGCGTTTCTAGTGTTAGATGAACATGTGCATGCATAATTATGCTTGTCTATGATAAAGAAAAACACATATGGAATTCATTATGTTAAATGCACTCAGTATTATGCATCTGCAACAAGCATACTGAGAGAAAGTCTGACAAAAGAAGACTTGTTTTGGAAGGAGAAATAGGGACAACTATCATCATGGCAGGTTGGAATGAAAGGAAAGAATAGGGGAAAATAATAATGAAACACAAGACACAGATACATGTTAAGGGTTAATGTCTGATAAGGTGTCAATTTAATTAATTAGGAATTAATGGACGACAGGGAGACCAGAACTGTCCATTAATTCCTGATTATGGACACCTCAAAGGGCATTATCCTGTTTATTCCATGGTCACTTGCCAAAGCAAAACAACTAAGACTTTCTATTTTCATGTTTTGCAATCAAAAAGTAAAGATTTTTTCAAACACTAACAATAACTTCCCTGGTAACACCTGAGGGTTTTACTAACACCTGGAACCGTTACATAAGCTTCTTATGCAATGGAAACGTTGGTCATACAGGTCACAGAATAAATCTCTAGTCCACTCAGCTCATAGAACCCTTTGGCTCAGCTACATCGCCAGAAAGCTGGATTCAAAGTCAATAAAATTGTGTACGGTTGACAAACAGTAATTATAATTTGACAGCATGTAAGACCAGCCGTCCCCACAGCACTCAAATGATAATCCGTGTGTCCTGTTCTGTCGGAGGCAGCCTGAAGTCCTGAAGTGAGTTGAAGCGAATGGGAAGTGAGATGATTGCTGATACCGTAAGTTCAGAGGTGTAGTGTACTTGTTGCAGCTCCATCCTGTGGCGTTCATTTAGTGCATTGATCTAGAAGAGTGAACAGTTTCACTGGCACTATAGTCGGTGTCCATTAACACATTTTAATAGACACCCTGCAGCCAATCAGAATTGAGTATTCACCCATACCGTCATGGTATAATGCCATATATAGTATGGCAAAATAACATTATGAGTTAATTCTAGCACAAAATCCTCAACTGTAAATTTCAGTAATTACCACATTTTAATCAAAGGAGAAAAACAAATTACTTAAATCACTTTCTGCTGTGTTTGACTATAGAACACTCCACACACTTTTCTCAATGGCACAAGGTTGGTAGCACAAGTTTCAATCAAAAGCTTTGTTTAAAATGTTTTGCCTGAACTAACATGGTGATTAATTTGTTTGCTCCTTTCTTCTTTTTTGTTGTCTTTCCCTCTAGGCTATACAAAAATGTTCATGAGAGCATTCTGTGAAATTAATTAGTATTATTATTCTTTTTTTTTCAGTTTTGGTAAACATATTTTCTCTCTGCTGACATTTTAACCCAAGAAAATGTATGTTTTGTTTTGAAGAGAAATTAAGCTTCACAAGGCCGTCTTCATTTCTGCGAGTCAGTGAATGTTAGATTTTTTGTTTGTTTGTTTTAACGATTTGTTTCTCTCTCGTGCTTTCTCCAGCTTTAACAAGTTCACTTCTAAAAAGACAATCTGAATGCAGCAGAAAGTGATGAATGTGAATTTCGGCAAGACTGATCAAAGTGACGAAGCCGCGGTGGATCTATATCCTGATGCTCAAAGAGAGAGGAGAATAAGAGGTAGAAAATGAGAGGCAGAGAAGAGCGAGGTTACAAGTTGAGGCCACTTTACCCTTCCCTATCCAAGTTGTCTAATCCGTCAAGCACATAAATTACCAAAGAGAGGGGACTTTGATTTTGTAAACTGGAGAATAGTATTATGCTAATGTATCACAGTGCACCTTATTACATTATCTTACACTGGAATAACTTACCTTCTCTTTACTCTCCTCTCACCTCCTGTTAATTATCTTTCTAATAACAATCACAGTGAGTCAGCAGGGAGGCTCGTTAATTTATTCTGCTCCAGAGTAAACCTTTTGGTAGGTCCTCCTAGGATAGGGATCATCACAATGATGATAGCTTTTATGTTGTGTGTGTGTCTGTGGGCGTTGTAACTGCTGCTCTACCAGATTGTAAAATGTGCTCTACACCTCTGCATACAGCACCTATAGCACAGTAGGTGTATATATATATTTGCACCTGTATATGCGCATACCTCTGTGGGAGTCTCCTCATTAGTTTTTGCAAAGTGCAGTTCAGAGTAATATAGGCTATGGATCCCTGAGTAAGCAGCTGCCGGGTTTTGTGTGTCTCTTGTGTTATCATGAGGAGCCTGTACGTCAAACAGATTGCTGCATCTTCAGCAGGTCCGTATCAATCACCAGGGACAAGTGAGTGACAGTTAACCTCAGTGTTTTCTCTCTCCTAACAAATAATATGATTATTATATGTAGATTGAGATGGGCGGAACAATACCATAATATCGATACAACTACTACTCGTATGTTGCAATCCATGTATATTTCATCAACTGTCTGTGAAAGTAATGTTCTGCTGTCGTGTCATGTGAACTCAAACAACATACATGCAAACAACATACATGCATGCACTCCGCGGTGCACACCTCGGCATGCACCCCGAGTTTAATCCGTGGATCCGACACAATGGCTGAATGACAGAGGACCGTCGTTTGGAGTTATTTCACAGCTGTGAACGAAAAAGTGGAACTGTGATGTATGCAGGAAGGTTGATAAATAAATTACACTTAAAAAGTGCTACATAAATGAATGAAGCCAATTTTGGGGGCTTTTTTGCAAATCCTTTAGCGGCCATGGAAATGTATTCAAATTTAGGCTGTTGATAATGCATCATAAATCTCGGCACACTGCTCTCCCCTACATTAAAATACATAAGCCACTTTAAATAATAAAAGGTATCGGTTTCGGCGTTTCTGTCCCTGGAACAAGTTCTGCGGTATCACACACGCCTACCCTGACATCAACCTTTCCCCCTTATGTGCTATACTTTTGGTATTTAAAAATTTAGATGTAATGTCCATGTACCCTACCGTTCAAAAGTTTGGAATCAGCGTTATGTTTTCCTTCTTTCTTTAAATGATGGCTATTTTAACAGAGATAAAAAAACTGTGTAATTCAGACACCAAATATAGGCTATTATTCACATTTGAAATAGTTTTGGCCTTAAAAGAAGAAGAATTAAATTATTCAAACTTCCATTTATTCAATGCCCCCCCAGTGGTGCATGATGGGAGAATATGGTTGGAACTTGGATTTTAAATATGCTTTCCAGTCCAGAAAAGAGTAAGTGACCCTCGATAATTATTGAACCACAGCGGTGCACGTGGGCTCTTAATATGTTTAAACTGTGATTTGTCAGGCCATAGTATGTTCAGCTGTTTGAATAATAGCTTTGCTAAAGCAACACACCTGTTAATTCCAGCTTGTTCTAAGCATTATCCTGCAGTTTACACTGAAACAAACAGGAACCGGGTTCCTATTAAAAGCTGCACAGGTCTTGATGCTAAGCTTCCAGATTATTTTACCAATGACTTGTGATTTCTTCTATTCTTATTACACTGTTGCACAGATGTATCTTTGTCTCTTTCTGCCCTTTCAGTTGTCAATCTGGTTGGACCCTTGTACAGCGTTTTTGTTCTCCATGCACAATACAAACCCTTCATACAAAATAACATTTGTAAATTGGACTTTCTACAACCTAAAAGCATGAAACAGTTATGTATGTTTGTCTGTTTTAACAGAATTGTTTGTGTTGTGAGACTTCCTTTATATTTTATATTTTAACCATTTGCTATAAATGGTCAGTTCCTTAATTCTGACTGAATTAACAGCCTGTTTTCATTAGCTAATTGTGCTGTTAGGGAAATGTGGTGGTGACAAAATAATTAAGTGTTGTTGAGGTGTTAAGTGGTTTGGAGAATTCAGAGTTTGGTGGATATTACAGGCAATACATTAATGTCCTGAGGACAGTTTTAAGGATTCTGTTTGAATGAATATAATGTGTCAAACAGAGTGCAGGTAATTCTGAAACTCAACAACTGTATTGTTAATCTGGAGGAGCAGCCGTGCCTCTGACAGGTAGCCTTCTAGTTTGACAAGCAGAAAGGAATGAACTAGAGCCCGACAGCCAGGACAATATTAGCTCTGCAGATGTATCAACAGTGGCACATACATCAACGGATAAGTAAGTAAGGAATGGCTGCAGTGGAATGCTAAAGATGTGGTATTAGAACCAGACATGCTATTACATTACATGTGTTCTTTTTTTTCCACCTGAGTGCTGGCTTATTTTTAAATAGTAAAAATATTTAATGGATCCTTATCAGTGTGTATATAATTAGATTTTTTTTAACTCTGAAATATTAATATTAGTATCAGCCTCAAAAATCTATTATTGGTCAGGCTATGGAGAAATCTAATACAACCTAATGTGTTGTTGATCAAAATGAATTTTATCTGAGTCTATGCATGTCTCTCTGTGTGTAACTTTATTGCAATTTAATTCCTATTCTTGCAATATTTGATAGACTTTGTTACGGGTGTTGTAATTATCATAACCATTATGTATGTTTAATTTGAATTTAAACTTGATGCATTTTTTCTTTAATGTAGCTGAAAATGTGATGAAACATGAGCATCGTCCCCTGTCTTCTCTACTGATGGGTCTGTCTGCCTCTGAGCCTGTGTGTGTGTTCTTGCCCTCACCTATCCTGTTTGCTCTTTAAAAGTGATGACATTTTGCATTTTTGCTTTATTGTTTCATTCAAATGTCGAGGGCACATTGTTGTGATCTCTTGAATGTTTTGTTACAAGTGTTGTAAGACTAGTGTGGCACATTTCAGGAATATCTGTGTGTGTGTAGTGTGTGTATAGTGAGTGTGTGGTTGAACGAGGGAGATAATCGGAGCAGAGAAGAAATTAGCAGTAAAGGTGTCAAGTGGCAGTAAATGTATACTGCAGGCTTCAGTTTGTGCATGAATAAACACTGCAGCTCCTCAAGACCCAAGTAAAGTTCCTGTGTGTTGCTTTCCAACTGATGGGTAAAGTGACGGGGGTTAGGCAAAATAAAGTCTCCCCTGTCAGAATCAGAATCAGAATCAGAATTGTGTTTATTGCCAAGTATTTTTTTACACACAAGGAATTTGTCTTGGTGATATGGTGCATTTACAAGAACACAAAAACACAAAAGTATATATAAACAAATAAATAGAAACAGTAGGTAACATAATGATTATATGTCTATCCCACTTCCTTAAAAATACTACCACTACTACTACTAATAATAATACTAATCATAGCAATAATAATACTAATATTACTACTACTACTACTACTAATAATAATAATAATAATAATAATAATAATAATAATAATATAATAATCATGATTTATGAGAAATATACACCTATATATATACATCTACATTTATAGAAATGGACAGACAAAAGGACCAAACAATAACAAAACACAATGTAGTCAGAAAATGACCACATAATAATGAACATAAGTGAATAAACAAAGAATCAGAAACAAACAAAAAGATGTCTTACTTTCTCTTTTATGTTCTGTTGCAGTTTCTGGCATTTGACACCCAGCTCCTGATGGGGAACAAGCGCTACACCATGAGTCCAGAAGAGTACGTCTTCGCCACTCTCAACATCTACCTAGATATCATTTACATCTTCTCCTTTTTCCTCCAAATCTTTGGAACAAAACAAGAGTAAACCACCACCCACCTTTCTTACCTACAAACAAGGGATGGGAATTTAGGCAGACATGATAAAGAGTCTTTTAAAAAAAATGTTGGTAATTGTGATGACAGTGCTTCCTATTGTAACAGCTTTTTTTTTTTTGCCTGGTACTGATAAGGCAATCTCTTGTACAGCTATACATGTACATAGATGTACGTCAGTGTTCACATCCAAAATGTCTACAACCTTTCCCTCCTCTCTAGCATGTCGTGAACCCACACCACATTATGGGGTTAGCTTACTAGCTTTACCAGCAAGAAACAATCAGTGATCTTCCTCCATTTAACGCAGATAAAACATACTGTCAGTGTTCATCTGAAGCTGTATGGGTGTCTTTATGTCCATGCCTGCCTAGATACCACAAATGTCCTGCAAACAATAGATGTCAGTGCTCTTTAAGAGGTATGTGATCTAAAATACATTATGCATGACTCTTATAAAGCCCTAACTATGCCAAGTGTAGTTATCCCATCATTGGGCTGTTGCTTTGGGTGTTGATTTAGTGACAGAAAGCACAAATGTAACATTAAAAAAAAAGACGTTTCCTGTGTTTTCAAGCATATACAATGTTGTCTCAGTACTGTGAATTACAAGAAACCCCTTTGCTGTTTTTTGGGGGTAGGTGAAGTTTTTTTTTCTGCTTTTGAATGACAATCTGAAAATGTTATTTATTGGATTTTGGATGTTGCTACTCATCTCTGCCTTGATTTGTTACTCATATTTACTGTATGTGGTCTATGTGTTGATTTTACTCCATTTAACTCTGTCATTCATTGTGTTCACATTGCTGTATTTATTATTAGTATGTCATTTGTCTAATATGTGTGTTTGAACCTGACATGTTTTGAATGAAGATTGTGTAGATTTTTTTTTTTTTTAATGAAAAATATTTAGTTTGGGCAAACTGTTGTCATTTTAGTTTTTGGTCTTAATATTTAAACTCATTTAGTTGGTTTGAAGTCTTGACACATGATAACTAAATATAAACATGACGTGCCATACATGCATGGATTTACTGTAACTTTTGATAAGGCCTGCATTTGTGGAAGGGCTTGAATGCTATATTTCATGACATTTGAAGTTTATTTTTTTATGACATATTGATATATATATATGATATATTTCAGAAAGTGTGCGATATACAATGGTGAGTTTGAAGCTTGAAATGAATAAGTTGCCTAAAGTGGACTTGGACTACCTTTATTTGATGATATTGATGCAGTGTTTTGTTTTTAGAGCACCCTGCATTTCACCAAAGCGTTGGTGTTACTGCATTGATTTATTGGGTGAATGTATATGAATGGACTCACTGGGTTTCTCTGATTTAATAAATAATAGTATGCTTTAACACCTCTACATTACCTTTATTTTTAGTCTGTGTTACTCATGAAACTCAATTTAAGAAATTAATTTAGGAAAATTGTAGGTATGACACTTTTAGGACAAAGGGGAGTTTAATTTCAGTTTTATATTTCCAGCCTAAACATCTAATGTTGTGGGGGGTTTCTTGGGTGTATTTCTAAATATTCTGAATACTCTCCTATGATAAAATCACCTGCTAACACACTTCAAATATGATGCACAATTGTTATTTACCAGCACTCTGGTCCTTCTGATTATTTCAGCTGTAGGCTATAATTCCTTGTTCCTCTATGTTTATTTTTGGAGAATTCCCCTGAAACTAGTGGTCGTTTTAATGTTTTGCTCAGTAGGTGTCTATTGATTTGTGAATACATAATGAAATACATTCATCATCATAACCTATTTTTGTCTTTTTATGTGCCTGGGTGTTGTGTTTTTCCTCTGGCTGTTTGGTCCACACAATTATTCAGCTTAGATGATGGTATTTAAGGAACATGGCTAGATAAAGGTCATGCAGTGCTGCTTGGACAGGTAATATAGTTATATATTTTGATCCACAGGTGACATCAGAATTTCTTATACAGAGCTGAACTAATGATCTGCCTGGCCATGAGTCCAAATCACCACAACGCAGGCCACCCCCATTGGAAATTTAAAAATGAAGGTCTTTACAATTTTTACTTATTTTGATTTTTCATTCTTTATTTGAGTTAATTTATGAAACTGTCTCTAAACTGTATTTCCCAATGGTATTTCCCAACACGAAGTTGAGTTCAGCCGGCTGGTGTGACGTGATATTAAATGGTCTCCTCCAGTCTGCAATCAGCCAGTAGATGTCGGTTACACTCGAATTTACAGCATCCAGTCATCCAATCACAATGTGCGATGGTTGAGCGTCCCGTTCAGCCATGTTGTGGTTTTGAATGAGGAAGAAGCGGGAGATAATATTCTTCAACGAGTTTATATGCAATTTAAAGTAACGTTAAGGATATATAAATGACTTAGGGTGTGACTCAACATGATAACCGTTTTTCCGACCGCGTTGGTTGCGACTTGTCGCATTCCTGTTTGAATTTAAACACACTTCCATAAATTAGCCGTGTAGCTAGCGACGTTAGCTAGCGAGGTAGTTAGCATAGTGTGCTAGCTAGGCAACCAGCTAATTCTCAGCTAACTAGCTAACGGTTAGCTCGTTTCGTGAGAAAGTAAAATGATATTTGTGAGGAGTGTTAGCCTTTGAAATAGCCTCAGCTAACCTGCCTCAGTCGAATGAAGCGCATTAGCTTCATTTGGTTTGACAATATTGACAGGTAGACTGAAAGCAGCTCTAGCGATTTATCTTTAAACCAGCGGCGTTATTGCTAAAACTTTCGAGCCATGTTGAATAAAATCTATGAATGGATAGAAACAAGCTTTGCCAATTTTCGCAATGGTGTGCCAGCTGCGGAGGACTCTGATGAACACCGAGCACCGGGAGATGCTCCGGTGAGGAGGAAAAGACCAATTGAATGGTATGAGCTGTAACAGCATTTTCCCCGTGTGTTACCAAAAGTCTGTGTGTTTTAAAAAGACCGACCCCAATTTGCTTTGAAGTCGTTTTATGAGTCAGTGTAACTACCATTAGATACGCCATTCATTGCCTCGCTGGTCATTCATTTCAACCATTTGTTATGATGTGAAGAAATTGTTTTTCAGTTATTTTTAGTTTGTCGAAATGGAGGGAATGTGTTATTAAACGTATGGCATCAATCTGCTTCCCCCCTTCAGTTTGGAAGATGGACATAACATCGACCAAGATGGCTTAATCGTGAAGAAATCTCGAATGGGTAATTAAGCACTCACTTCGTTACATATTATGGTGTGTGAGTATATTTGGCCATAGTTAATTACCCTATTTACAATCTTGTCTGTCTTGTTTCAAATTTCTCTAGGAGATCTTATTGATACAGTCAAGGTTGCAGCTGAGGGGGTTAAGAGTCACAGCTCCAGTGTGGCGACATGGATGAGGAACAATGTGAGCCCTACCTTGAGAAATATACTGCCTGCCTCCCCTGGTCCTCCACCTGGAGAGCCCCAGCCACAGCCCTCAACATCAGCAGCAGTCTGGGCTGGAATGCCGGTAAGGAATCAGTGTTTGGGGCCTGACTGTAGAGATGTCAAAAATGTTTTGTTGCCTTATTTGCCTATTTAAACTAGAGATGTTCCGCTACCATTATTTTCTTTTCCAATACCAATTCTGATACCTGATGTTGCGTATCGATGTGGTGTGTGATATGATTGCTATCATTGTTGTATAGGCCAGTGGTTATTTTTTGGCTTTTTCATGTCAATGACCCCTAAATGAACACAAATTAGACCATGCACCCCTATTTGATAAGATGTTGTCCCAGGATCCACAATCTGATTGCTTTATGACAGAAAGTGTATGAAACCCCTGACCAAAATAGTCATAGATCCTGTCATTGTGTTGCTTATGTATGGAATTAAAGTGAAAATAAATGATTCCCCTTTTTGCTAAGTTTTGCTAACTTTTATTATCTAGTTTGATAGTCAGTGGTAACGGAAAAAGAAGTAGTAGATTTTTATCAGGGCTAAATTGCGTGGTATCGGATCTATGCACAGACTGACGTACTTGCCGATACGAGCATTTTAGGCAGTATCGGAGGCATTTCCGATACTGGTGTTGGAACAACTCTCATTTAAACCCTTGTGTTTGGTTTTAGATTGTTGAAAGGAACTGTTTGGATGAGACGTTCGCTGCTCCCTCGACAACTTTGGAGTGGAAAACATCCAAATCAGGTAAGATTATCACCTAAAGCGTTGCATAAGCTTTTACATCAATGTTGCTAAGGTTTGTGCAGGCTTTAAGCTCTTGTAGAGAAGTTAATTATTGTACTGTTTTTTTATTTCCAACTCTAGAATGGTTGCGCAATGAGAAGTCCATTATAGGATCAAAAGTCTGTAGGCGACAAGTGTGTATGAGTCCTACACATCGTGAAGTGCCAAAAACAAATGGGCACTCAATCAACTTGCCACCCTCCATCACCCCTAAATTGCACCCCTCTCCACGGCTAGGCAGGCCACTAAACCTCAGACCACATGGAACACCAAGGTATTCGTTACCTCTAGAAAAAGCATTCCCATTTCGGTAGTTTTTTTTGTTATATGATGTATCGTTATACTGTGTAAGCTATTGTCAGTTGATGATGTTTTGATCATCACGCCATCATTTTGTCTCTGCAGTGTGTTTACTGGAGAGCCAAGCAGCTCCTGCACCAGCATGTATGAGAAGACCTTTCCCATCAAAGTGGTGCAGAGCCCAACACACAGCACCTCATCTGGGCGCATGCACAATACCAGGCCCCGCTGCACAGCACAGGAGGTCAGACATCAGGACAAATGTAATTCCTTCTAACTCAGTCGCTGCGTTTCCTCGTTGATTTCATGTTTCTCCTCTGTGTCTGTCCAGTCTGTTTGCGAAGAGGAGAAGGAAGTCTACAGGCAGCTTCTGACCATGGTCTCTGGTGGTCAGTCGTCTTTCTTTCACAACGGCAGCTCACACGCCATCGTGAGGTCACACAGAGATTTGTACGTATCCATACAAATACAGTAGACTTTTAACAGTGCCATATTCAAACTGTTAATGGAATATGTGAAGGGATACAGAGTAGGGGGGCACAGAGGAAAGAGTTATGTCAGAATTCAGTCACAGGCCAGTGGGGGGCTCCAAAAGCATATACGATTAACAGGAGTACTTTATCCCAAACTGTAAGTTTTTTGTGTCATTTGCTCATGCTGTGTAACCTGGAAGTTGTTGACAGATACTCAATGGTAGTTGCATGAATGCTTTGCAGTTGGAACTGTCATGCAGTTAGTAGCCATCTTTACTGCAATCTCACAAACTCTCCCTACATGTGTATTGGTAGTGAATTAAAATAATAAATACATTTTAAGGACCAGATCAGACAGAATGCGTTTTGCAGGTTGAAAAACACAAGGTACACCACACTGCCTTTTTGTTGAAGCTGACTAGATCAGACAGAGCGCTTTTTAGCAGCCTGCATGGGTCTGCTTTTTGTAGACCTGATTGTTTTTCAATACTGCGTTCCTCCAACAATGCAGGGTGAGGACCTGAGGGATACTTTGCTGATTTAAAACTAGCTCTGTGGGCACTAGTGCCGGAGCAGCGCAGGTCCAGTCCCATGGACCGGCGAAGTAAAGGTCCGGTCCCATAGACCGGAGCAGCGTAGGTCCGCCGAGGTCGGACACTGCCCACAAGATGACAGAGAGCTGGTTTTAACTCTGCAAAGTATCTCTTTAGAAAGTTGAGGCAACAATTTGTTCAGATATGTCTTACAGTTTGCCTAGAGCGACGTTGAAAGAGAGCTAACGTTACCTTAACACAAAACCTGTACCTCCCACTCGTTGTCATCGCGACTACAGAAGGCACGCCTCTCAATTAATCTGAATGGACAACAGGAAGAAATGCTTCATGACGTCGGGTGCTTTTCCGCTCGGAGTTGAATTTTTTTCAACTCCATACATTCAGGGTGCTCCTGTGAAAAAAAATGCGAGGCACTCGGCAACACAAAAGCAGCGAGCAAAATGCTTCACTCTCATTGAAAACAATTTTTAAAAAGCCGCTCCAGGCTACTAAAACACGCTCTGTCTGATCGGGGCCTTATAGTTCCATGTCTATCCTCTTATCAATGTGACTTTTCTGAACTGTATCTAGATAGTGTCTGCTTTCTCATCTGCTTACCCCTGTCACTTTCTCATCAGCACCAGCTTCCTGACCACCAGCCGCAGACTGCTACAGTTCTCTTCTCCTGCCGGGTCAGCAGCAGGAGGAACTTCAGAGGGACCCAGCAGCCCCCCCAGTCCCAGGGGTATGTCTAGCCAGGGCTCCAGCAACCTCCCCAGCCCAGTGGGGGCCTCCAACAGGCCAGGGATCCAGTCGTGGTCTCTGGACACGGACCTCAGCTCCAGCAGAGCAGCTACTCTCACATCAGCTCCCTCCCCATCTGCTCTGCAGGATAACTCCTCTCAGGACACACAATCATCAGGTACAATTCCTCACCCACTTGTGTGTGCACTTAATGGAAATGTATGCATTGTGAAATTGGATATCATAAGTGAATTGAATATTTGCTTGCTGCTGTATTTCTTCTTGGGTTGTAATCTCCTTGTCTTTTCTTGCAGCTCATGATGGTGACTCTGTAATTATTGTAAATGAGCAAAAGGGTAAAAAGCAAGACAGCTCAAGGTTAGTATTTGTTATTTTATTCACTACATAGTTTTGTGACAAGCTACATCTCACTGTAGTTAATAGTAATGCATAGTGCTGGGTGGTATGGCCAGACATTTGTATTACAGCATTTTTAAGATTCTGCTGGTGTCACGCTATGTTTTTTTTTTTGTTTTTTTTTGCATGACTGGGCCTTATTATAGATTTATAGTCAGGAGTACATAGAGTATAAAAACAAGTTCAGCGGTGTAAATTTGTAAATGTACAATTATTAGTGTTACAAAATGTTTGTGTTACAAATTGTTGTGTGCCATGGTGTTTTGCCCTGTTAAAGAGTTAGTTGTGGGTTAATTGTAGTAAGTTATAACCATTAGTAAGAAGGGTATGTTGTTAATAGGGGTCCCCTCTCAATGTGCTCACATTCTGCCCCAACCGTAGCGCTCTTAGCAGCAAACAATATTATATATTTTGCTGCCTATTGAAGAGTTTGAGTAATTGTTTCAGCTATGTGGTATATTACAAATTCAAACCATACAGGAAATTATATATATATTATTATCTTAGAGTCAACTCAATTGTTATTCACCTACACAATAACTGATTTCTCTGTCTTTACAGTGTGCCATGTTTCCAAGCTGAGTTATGGATCAAAGAATTGTAAGTAAACTCCAATGTGTTTAATTATATAATTGATCCGTCATTCACTGATACTGTGTTTGAACAGAGTAAAAACCTGTATATTTTGTCACTGTAGGACGAGTATGTATGACTCCCGGGCGAGAGAAAGACGGAGACTGATCGAAGAGCAGGAGGCCCTGGCTGCCCAGCTGCTGCGGCAGGTGATTGTGCACCACTTGAAGCCCTCTTTCACATTCAGTTTGATCATGTCCGTTGTTTCTCGACCTCTTCTTATGTCGCTAAACCGTGTCATGTTGTTACTGGTTCCCAGCGCCTGTCTGAAGAGGGGCAACGCAGCCCAGATGTGGAGGTCCACGTGCGAGTTCCTTTGGAGAAGGAGGTTCCTTTGACTCTTGTGATAGAAGAACCGAAGCCTTTGGAAGAGATACCGGAATTCCCTGAACTCACAGAGGTGCGGCCATTGTGTCTCAATGAGCATGCAGTGTTTACCATGAATAGAATTTATTTTGATTACCCACCAATCGACTAGCTCTCACTTGAATTTCCTTATTTCTTCCTTTTTTTTTTAGAAGTAGAAAAGCAGTTGAAAGTAAAGAGTGACTAAATGTTTTCCTGAATGGTGTTTTGTTGTGCAGGTTTGTTTATGGCTCTGTATGCTGCTTAAGTTAAGAGCAAATTGTTTTTATCCCACTATTTAAGCCCCATTCTTCAAAACAATAAGACCAGAAATAATTAAAATATTAGAATTCAGTAGGGCTGCCCCCTCTTAGTACTTAGTACTAAGATTTCTTTAGTTAATTAGTCATGTTTTTATGCTTTTTTCATGCTGAATGACTTATTTCCAAGAAACTTATGAGCACAACTCTGGTAAACACAATATCTAAAATGGTACTTTTGCATGATTTTTTGTGGAGATACTCCGTTTTACAGATCTGTCAATTAACTCAATCGATTAGTCAACAAAAAGTATGGGTGCTTGTTAGTTAGTTAAAAAGCATCTCAAGACCCATTTGTTTAGACTTGCTTTTACTTAGTTTTTTAGTGCTTTTTATGTTTTTAGCTTGATGCCTGTATTGCATGTCTGTTTTGCCTTGTATTTTACTTGTTATTTTTGCCTTTTTATTGTGAAGCACTTTGTGACGTCTGCTCTTGAAAGGTGCTAGCAGGGTTCCTACGCAGTATGGAAAAGTATGGAATTTGATTTTAGTAATTTCCAGGTCTGGATAAGTATGGAAAAATATGTGTGTTTCCAGACTATTTCCCCTATTCTGTTTTCTAACATATAAAAGTTAGAATTTTACGTAAATTACACTCTTAACTCTTGTTTTCATTATGAATTTATTTAACATTCATTACACACATTGTGAAAACAAGAGGGGCCTAGCCTCACGAAAAAAAAGAAAAAATGTGAACATATTTGTGGCAGTTGCTTGCCATCCCCTGCAGTTTGCAATATAACAGACGCCATGAAATTGACATTATTTAACTTTTTTGAACTAATTTTCGCTTCTTATATATAAAATAGAAAAAAAATATGGGGGAACAATAATATTATATTATTTACTTAAAATGTTAAGGGAAGTGAGTTAAGGGAAGCATTCAATTATAAGCCATATGCAAGGACAAAAGCACTGTCATCTTCTACATAATCTACCAAGAAGTCTGGAAATTTGAGTCTGGAAAAGTCTGGAATTTTGAAATGGAAAATGTGTAG
>JAOVVB010253654.1:0-20005 GCA_028570985.1 Heterobranchus longifilis | reverse complement strand
TGTGTTTATATTGGTAAAACACAGAAATCTCCCTTTTATGAGTACAAAAAAAGAATCAGTGATTACTATTCTGTGATTTTAAGTGAAGAGAGCTGATCAGTGGAGTGAGCATCATATTTCTGTTGCAGGCCAACCAGAAAGTGACGGTGCATGTAAACAATGAGCAGAGCAGGAACTGCTGCAGCAGCAGAGGCATGAGTGTGTTTGCTGTGGAGGTGCCGGCCAGTACTAAGATGGTACGAAGTCTTCTTCAGAATCCTGTCTTGATTATTAGACAAGAAAAAAATCATGACTATGAAAACGTTCCATTTTACTGCATCCAAATGTACAGTTCAATTGAAAATACATTTATTATAATTGATGTGATGGTACAATGTAATCAGAAATGGGCAGTAGTTTAATTAAATGTATTTGAAATACCTGTTTAGTTACTTTTGAGTATTTTGTCATTTGTATTTTGCTGGAATACATTATTTAATATGTCATTTTATTCTCAAATAAAACACATTTTTATATTAAAAGTAATAATCTGGAAGATAGCACGTATCTTTTAAGGACTAAGCAACTAAATGCCAAAAATGTATTGAAATACATTTTCTCATACCAGTATTTTATTTTGATACATTTGATGAGTAAGTATTTATAATGTGTACCAAGATACTTCTTGATGTGTTTTTGCCCATCTCTGAATGTAATGAAATGACTATATGTGTATGTGTTTTGGATACTAATACAAAGATCTGGTCTTCTAGGTGTGCCAACACATCCTGCCCATCAATGAGAGACAGGACTGGACCTACAACTGTGTGGAGACCATACTACCCTGCATGTAAAGCTCTGCTCCACCACTCACCTACTGATGGGCAAAGATTATTCATAAACCACTGCTTTCAAATTGGATTCATAATTAATTTAAGTTACCCACTGGCAATGTGAAACCCATTACCGGTCAGACCAAATGTGTACTTTTACTGTAACTCACAAGGTCCAAAAACTGCCTAATCCTTTAAACGTTTAGAAGCTCGTGTTTAAAACTTACCTGTGAGTTTTATAAAACCAGATGTCACACACCCAGGGGTCATATTACAGAAACTTCCTAAGTCTGAAATCCTATCTTCACTGTTTGGTAACCATGGTAATTAGAGTTGATTAAAGAAAAAAAGGCCATGACAGATGAACAGTTCCTAAGCCAATGTTCCCATCCTAACTTAAGAAAGGAAAAGTGTATTACACAAGCAACTAACTTCCCAAAATCTGAAATAAACTCCCCTAACTTTCACTTTTCCACCATAGTGTTAGCTAACGTGTTTAATCTGTATGGCTGATCTTTTATTGCTTTTAAACAACCAACAAAATGTTAACAGGCAGAAGTTAATCACAGAGGGATTCTTACAGACACTAACGATTTGTTGCAGTTTGATGACAAAATGCTTATTATCAGATAAACACCTCTAACTCATCTGGCTTAAAGTTAAGTGCCCGTCGTTTTTGATTGTCAATTAAAAAAAACAAAAAAACATTTCAATGAGAAAAACAGCAGTTACAAAGGTGTTTAGTGTTAGCATTAGCTTGCCAAATTAGTCTTGGTTGCTAGGTAACAGACATAAAAATTGATAACTGATGTTGGATTGAGTATTTAGGATTTCCTAACCTGAGATTAGATAGGATGAAGTAAGATAAAATAGGATTCCTAAAGTTAGTTTGCTTCTGTAATACCAAATTCAGAAAAATCTTAGACTCGTCCTATTAGTCCAATAATTTTATGATTTAACCTCAAACTAATTGCAACAAAAACAAACTCAACTGATTTTGTTTCCTCAATATGTTCTTAATGACAGAAAAAAGTCTTATGGAATTGTATCAGGGGAAAGTTTTGAAAATCACCTAAATATTATCCTACCAAAAATGCCATATTAGCCATATTTCAGGTGAATAGGGTTACAATTTTAACTAATAGATATCACCATGAAATTTACCCAGGTGATTACTTACATTAAGACAATTATCTTTTGTATTACAAGTTTTCTGAAATCTCATGTTTAAATATGCAAATGAGGCATTATATCACATTTCTGTTGTATGCAAATTAGCACATATTTAATAAGATAATGCCTAATTTGCATATTTAAACATACCATTTCAGATAAGAACAGATTAAGAACATACTGAGGAAACAAAATCAGTTGAGTTTGTTTTTGTTGCGTGTGAGGTAATGCCTGCACTATATCTTAACTTATGATTTAAGACATGAAGTTTCTGTAATACGTCCAGGAGATGAGACTCTGTGGCAAGAATGTTGTTTTAGAAGCTCCGTGACTCGATGCATCAGAGGTGTTTACCATTAATGGCAGCGGGAGAGATGGTCACTGTAGTCATAAAGTACATGCTTGTTACTGCTTTTGTTGAGGCCTTTGACATGTTTACGTTAATGTAGAGAGTTTAACATTTTAAATGTATACAGTGCATAGAACAAGAGTTAAATTGGCAACAGACACTTTTATTCATAATTTAATCTTTAAATGAAGGCTATTGTTATGGTGAATTGACAGTAGATTTAATCATTTTCAAAAAAAAGACAAAATCTCTAAAAAGTCTACTCGTGTGTCCGTTAATTTATGTAATGTCAATATACATTTTGTTGTAGTAATTTAAATGTTGTTGAGTGTTACTTACCGTACTCATTAAGTTTCAGGTTTATACATCACCATTTTGGTCCTACAATCACAATTAAATGAAAGATGATTTTCACTTTTTTTGCTG
Organism: Heterobranchus longifilis; assembly: GCA_028570985.1. Classification (NCBI taxonomy): domain Eukaryota; kingdom Metazoa; phylum Chordata; class Actinopteri; order Siluriformes; family Clariidae; genus Heterobranchus; species Heterobranchus longifilis. The sequence goes on along the minus strand of JAOVVB010253654.1, from coordinate 17,245 downwards.
TTTTTTCACATCATGGTATACACTAATGTCATCATAGAGGCCAAAACACACTTTCTAAGATTTTATTTTCCTGTGTTTTTGTATATTTTTACTTTGAAAAACATGTATCACTTTCCTCATGTAGATGTAAATATTATTATTAAAATATTTCTATCAAAGATTTTTGTTAACTGGTATCTCTTTGGTTCATACTTTTGAATGCAAACTTTCATTATGCCCCACATTAACATCCTTTTCCAACAGGAACATTTTTTTTTTTTTAAATGCTGTTTCACTGTGACTTCAAGTCCCTGTGATCCGGCAGGTTTCCAGTGTTTTGATTTCCTTTCCTGGAAAGTTACCACAGTAGATTTGTATCCGTTGGATCTTTGGGAAACCTGGATTTATTCTGATAAACAAAACATCTACTTGGTATCATTGTCTACAATGACATCTGAGAATCAAAAGCGAGTGCTTATTTTCACATTTAGGTGACATATAACAGTTGTTTCAATTGTATTTCATGTGTGTGATGTGTGAGGAAGAGCCCAAAGATGGTCCTCTATCTACATGCTGTTGAAACAATGGTTATATGTAACCTGGACGTCAAAAGAAACATTCATTTTTTTAACTAAATCTGGTTTTAACCAAGCCATTTTAACCTATTAATCACTAAATCAATACCTACTGAATATTCCTTTTACACTTAAATGAACCTTAGTTCTTGTACACTCTGCATGTTAACTGTACTCTTAATACAGTTATGGGGCTGTGGGGATTTTGGGTTGGCAATGAAATGCATTCCTTTGCATTGCGCGCAGGTCTAAACTTTATTTGCCCTTGGCCTTTCCAGTTGAGAGCAGTCTTGACCTCCTATTTATAACCCTCAGGCCATTATTTGCCCTTTGACTTTCTCTGTTGAAACAGTAGAGCCAGCTAACTAAATGTCACATGGCATGTGAGATGTATTTAATGTCCCGAGCCCCTGTCCGCTCTTCCTTTCCCCACACAGAGGTTTAGTAACACTTGACTTCTCAAGGGAAGTCAGGGTTCAGGGGTTGGGAGACCATTTTTTTGTCATATTTAACTTTCTTTTTCATGCTTTAATTTTGTTTTAGAACTTTCAATTCACTATGATTTCAGTTGAATTCTTTAATTATTGTGCAATAAAAATGGATTTGCCAATAACTTAACAGTCACAAAAACAATTAATAGGGAATCAGTCACCTTTCAATAAGACTAATGCTATAAAGTGATAGAACTGAGAGTAAGTTGACGCTGCTCTTGGTATGTACTTTGCATTTGTTCTGCATGTGTGCTACACATCCTAGTTGAAGAACAACCCCCACACACACCACACTTTCATGATGGCAGGTCTGACGATAAACTTTGTTCTGCTTAAGATGATCAAACACACTGTGATGCAACAGACAAACAATGGTGTCCTGAAGTGGACTATTTCGCAATATTTTCCCTGTGAAATTCACCCTTTCACTCAAACAGAGAGTTGTATGGCAATTTCTTTCTCTCTGAGTATTTGTAAGAGTAACTTTGATAGTTAATTTGTGTTGACTTCTTAGAGAATTCATTATTTTATTTACTTTCTGTTCAGATTTTCTAGCTGGTGTAAAGGTTTGGACAACAAAAGGATACAAAAGTCTGATCAAGCATGCTAAATTGAAAGCTTCATAGATCCTCCGGTAAACTGCAGCTATATGGAGGTAAAGCCTGCAGTGTCACATGAGATTGTACAGGCCTTGCTCAGGGCTGCATGCTGACACAAAGAGGAATGCTATTTTGCACCATCAGGGCCAGAGCTACCATTAAGGACACTGTCCTGTATTTTTCTTTCTTTTTAGTTTTTGCGAGTTTTGAAACCTGGGAGGACTTTACAATCTACAGTCTAAAACATACACATGGTGGCCACTTTACAGGCTGATTCCAGTATTTTCAATGTGTTGGAATCACAACAGATCTACAAATAAATAAGTAAATACAAGTAAATAAGTCAAAATAACAAAAAATGGGGTTTCTGATCAAAATGAACTAAGGGTGGTGAGACACTGAACAATTATCCAGGATGTCTAATTTGAGTTTGAAGGCTTATCAGATTCCAAAACACCACAGCAGTTTAGAATGTGAGAGATGATTTTACAGCTCTGAAAAGTTATCACTGTGGCAATTATTTTATTCTCTGCATGTGGATTGCGAGGTAAACAGTAGAAATAACATCACCTTAGCATTTCTAAAATCTAAATCCCAAGTACTCATAAAAAAATGCAGAAAACTACAACTGAGTGACAGTTGAGTGTGAGGAAACCCTGCATGGTCTCTACTTGCCCTTTAAACAGAGAAGGCGGGTCTATGAGAGGGGGGTTGTCCGGTGTGTACGTGTGGCTGCTCTGCCGCTGCAGTCGCCTCCTCACCGGGCCAGATTGCGGATCACACGGGGCGACTATAAGGGTCAAAATGGTGAAAGTAACGACAGTGAAGACCAAGCCGTACACGGACCAGAAGCCCGGGACGAGCGGCCTGAGGAAGAGGGTGACGGTGTTTCAGCAGAACCAGCACTATGCGGAAAACTTCATCCAGAGCATTATCTCTGTCATCGAGCCTGCCGAGCGTCAGGCTGCCACTGTGGTGGTGGGAGGAGATGGCAGGTTTTTCATGAAAGACGCAATTCAGCTGATCGTTCAGGTCGCTGCTGCCAACGGGGTCAGTAAAGAGAAGGAGACACTGCTCACCTCTGCTGTCCCCACAGTGTGTGTAGCGTTAGCTAGCTAGCTAGCTCAGTGAACACCAACTGCCATTCACACTCCTACTGAATAAGTTAGCATGTCAGCTAGCAAGCTAACTGACAGGTTTGTCAACCGTACTCTTCAGTAACGTACAGTGTACAGTAACGTTACTTAACTTAACGTTACTTAGGCGTACACTGTTGAAACGTTACTCTGCGATATTTTGTGGGCCAGTGTGGCTATTTAGTTAGCCTAGCTAACGTAGGTCGAGTGACTTTTTGCTAACGGTAACGATATTTGTAACGAAAGTACGCAAATAAGTAACTTAGCTTAAGATACTGTACTTATGCGGTCAGGGGTGCGATTAACTTCAGCCTAATTCAAGACCTTGTATTCAGTCAACTTTTAATAATTTATAGCTAACGTTATGTGGTAAATGCATTTACCATATGTGCTATAAGCTCTTGCAAGCTTCACCCCATGGCTTCACTCCATTCAATTGGCATGACAAGGAACACTGTTGGATCAATGATGACATTCCTGCCTGTACTTGCCATGCTTTGATATTATCTATTTGCTTTAATTTCGCAAACTACTCGACACGTTATGTTGAAAAGACAGGTGTCATCAGCACCCATCTCAGATGCCAGCATGACCGCGGTGATCTTTTGGAGAAAGTGCATGAAGGAGGGCTCTTGGATAGCAGACGATTACCTTTGACATTTAACGCTACACACTGACTCAAAACGACAACTGCTTTGCTTCAGCATAAGAGATTACAAGAACTGGTTTAGATTTAGTCTTGCACAATTATACAAATGAACAAAAACATGTTTGTTGTTGCAAAAGGAAGCATTATAGTGTTGTTTGATAATGAGGGGTGCAGAGATGCCATGGCTGTCTTCACTCTGATGTTACTGAAACGCTTTTAGCCGAGAGAGGGGGGCGTGGCATGAGACGTGCAGCCAGTCACGTTGCCCTGCATATGTCTGTAGCATATATAATAGTACATATAGTACGTTTGCGTTTTATTTGACATTTAAGCATTTTACAGTCCTATACCCCTATCCCAAGTGTTGTACATAGAATTGCAAGCAAAGGGAGCCTCGTTGTATTTATAGAGGACATTATGGTTGCTGCCTAGACTGAATCTGTGACCTTCTCTCTCATCTGATGGCCACTCTCTCTCTTATGCAACTACTGCAAAGCAACAATTAGTAAATACAATGTTTGTTGGTGATGCCAGTAGGTTGTAGCACTGCTAACTGCTGCTGCCACAAATTATGCTTGCCCCTGCTGCAAATATGTCATATTTTTTCAGTGTTTCCACAAGTGGTTGATGTTAGGAAATGAAGCAGTTGAGAAACTGCCATTGCTAAATGTGCACAGACAGGAACACTTCTGTTCATATGTTTATACAAAGCAAACTGCTGCATGTCTGAATTGGAATTCCTGGACTGAGATAGTGACACAATTTTAAAGATAGTCATCTACATGACTATACACTACTGTGTAACCTCTCTTGGCATATCTACAGTGTGCTTTAACTTTGCTGATTGTAATACAATTTAACATGATAGATAGATAGATAGATAGATAGATAGATTTTGACATTGGTAGCAGTGACATAATTATTGAAAGTAACATGAGATTCTCTGTATCTAAATCATTCATGAGCTTGCACTCTGATTTACAGACTGTCACCATGGTAACGATGATATGGTATATTTTGTGCTGTCATCAATGTTAAGCCATAGCCAATGACAAGGACTGGGACCCTCGAGAAAGGCTCAGTTCACTCACGCTAAATCTTTTCATACTGTCATGAAGCATTTAGCCATTCCTGCGCCTCAGCTTCCTCTCTTCGGCATACTGTATGTGCATTAATCTGTGTGTCCCTGTGTCCTGCAGATTGGCCATCTGGTGATTGGTCAGAATGGCATCATGTCCACCCCAGCAGTCTCCTGTGTGATCCGCAAGATAAAGGCAGTGGGTGGCATTATCCTCACAGCCAGCCACAACCCCGGAGGCCCCAGTGGAGACTTTGGCATCAAGTACAACATCTCCAGTGGAGGTGAGAGGAGACTGCATTGTGCAGTCTTGTTGCACTGCAAGTAATGAGGAGAAATGTGCATGGTTGGAGTCATTTTAGGAATGTCATCATCATCTTTATTTGCTACAATATGACTGTCAGTTCACAATTTCTAACCAGCCTTTGACTTTGTCCCCAGGACCTGCTCCAGAGGGCATCACAAACAAAATATATGAGGTCAGCAAAAGCCTGCAGGAGTATCACATCTGCCCAGAGCTGAAAGTGGATCTGTCCAAGATCGGCAAACAGACTTTTGAAGTGGACACTTTCAAGCCCTTCACAGGTACAGAGGCATCGAGAGTCCTGGTCTCACCTGGAAGAGAATTTGTTTATGACAGTTCATTCATTTCTTTGCTGTCAGGGTTGAAAATTAATACCATTGACCTGCAATGTGATGGAAAGTGTCTTTTTTCACTGCTCTTAAACATGAATGCAGTTGTTGACTTCTGAAATCCATCAAACATCCATAGAACTAGTGTGACCAGCATGTGATGAAAGTTAGTTAGCCACCCAAAGCCTTTATCTTGACATCTACTGCTATCTTAATTGTGCTCTGCTTCCTCTTTACTTGTCTCAGTGGAGATTGTGGACTCTGTGGAGGCCTATGCTGAGATGCTGAGGGACATCTTTGACTTTGCTGCACTGAAGGAGCTTCTCTCTGGAGCCAATCACATTAACGTCCGCCTGGATGCTATGCACGGAGGTAGGAAACAGCACAGCACAACTTCAGACTTTTGTGACAGAAAAAATAGATTGCAAAAACTGGTTTTGGTCCTAAAATCCAGACAGCGGAACCCAAAAATCCCCGAATTAAAATAAATGAGATAGTCTCAGGAGATACTTCTTTGGGCCCAGACACACCAATCCGACATTAAAGAACTAGCGGTGACGAAGGCCGACTGTTGCATTGCCTTCACGTCGCCTGTGTCGGGCCAAAAAGTTGCATTTGAACACACTGCAAAGACTACAGCCAGGGGCGACCTCTAGCTCACCCAGTAGAGCGGGCACCCCATGTAGGCTGAGTCTTTGCAGCGGCCCATATGTTCTGCGCCTGTGTGAGAGGAAATAACTCCATACCAGCATGTGGCGGTAGTCTGTATTAGTCTTTATGCCAACACTGCTTACATAGCAACCCAGACTATTAGTAGAAAATTCTTAGTAGAAAACTGTACTTTGAATTGTAAGTATCATTCTTCATCAGAATGTTGGAAATCATTTCCTTTCTTTTTTTAATTCAACAAGCAATGAGTTGTATTTTAGCAGTATACTGAAAGTAGCAGAAAAGCAGAACTGAGTACCGTACAATTTATTATCTGTTTATTTATCACAAGTAATTATTGCGTTATTCAACACTGTTATCGAATATTGCATATTTTCCTCATATCATGCAGCCCTAGTCTGTATTCGTCATTGTAAAAGGAAAACCGGTTGTTATGATACATAATGTTATATGACAGATGCTCTATAACTGGCTTCTAAACCCTCTTTGGTTGCATGAAATGAAGCACCTGAATCATGCAGATCCGTTGGTCTTCAGTTGCTTCATTCCAGATGGCCATGTCATTGTGAAAATATTCAGCCGTCATTTGTGTGGTTTCTTTACTTTAGTCGTTTCTTTGCTTTCCTCACTTCCTTTTTCTCTTCTCGTGCACTGATTTGCTTAAACTGAACAGCCAATCAGAGTGATTCATCTCACAGACTTTCTATGTCGCCAATTCAACATGCTGAATCAGAGGAAAGTGCCAACGGTGCGGGACACAAACAAACAGGACAAAAACTAGGGCAACAGATGCTCATGATGGCTCAAAACTGGCTTGGTGTGTCAGGGCTTTCACAAATAGCAAAAATCTTCTTTGTATTGGTCCCTTTTAAAGACAGTCTCTCTTCTTCTAGTGGTTGGTCCGTATGTGAAGAAGATAGTCTGTGAAGAGCTGGGTTCTCCTGCCAACTCGGCAGTCAACTGTGTCCCCAAGGAGGACTTTGGGGGCCACCACCCCGACCCCAACTTGACCTACGCTGCCGACCTGGTCAACACCATGAAAGGAGGAGAATATGAATTTGGCGCCGCCTTTGATGGTGATGGTGTAAGTCAACTTTTTTTTTTCTATGAAGATTATTTTGCAGCGGTTTAATCAAGCAGTATATTGGGAGAGGTCAGAGTTGTGAAGTTCTTAAACTGGATTTGAATCTATGATGTCAACTGACACCAAATGCATTTAATAAACTCTGGTCGATTTACGTTTTTAATTAAAATGTTTTTCTTTTTAATAGACAAAAAAAAAAATTGGCCTGAGTCCCGGAGTGACACTGAACTAAACTCATTTTGACTTTGGCTCAGCATTGAATGAGGACAGTGAATGTTTTTATTGAGCTGTTTTTCTCCAGGGTCCTCCCTGACACTTCTCTCATGTTTCATGACAGATCACATTTTAACATATAACTGGATTTCTAATAGAAGAAAATATGCTGAAATCACTAAGCCATACTTCGTCATACTTCTGCTACCTTCAGAACTCATAATGAGATGTAAGAAATTAGGGCTGGGCAATAATTCAATATGATAATTTATCGTCTTTTAATGGAATCGAATCGTGATGAAATTGTATATCGAGATATCGTTTTACAAAATGACGTCTAAATTTCTAATAACATGCACATACTAACTCAAATTAAAAAAATAAAAAAAAATCTGATAATCTATAATTTCACCTGAAACTTCACTTCATTTTACCCTAAAGTTGTTAATTATATTAAAAAATACTCAGTACTTTTTATTTGTCAGGTAATTCACACCGGACTATACAAAAATAGGCTTTACCATGTGGTGATTTCATAAAGACTATTTATTTATTTATTAAATTATCAGAAAATAAAAAGCTATATGATGATATATATTGTTATAGAGATATGAAATTACCTATATCCGGATAGAAGATTTAGGCCATATCGCCCAGCCCTATAAGAAATGTTTGTAGTAAATTAATTTTGTTTTAGTTTCTGAAATACCCTTTTGAGTAAAGTTCCACACTTGCCTCTAGATGGAGTCAGGTGTAAAACATCCTCCACAGAGATTCAGTATCTTCCACAAGAAAACCTCAGAAGAGCAGCAACTAAACTCTCCTGTTGTCAGTTAACAACTATTTACTACAGCTCAGGAAACTAATTCATACATGTCACCAATCCTGTCTGCTATTTGTGACTGTTGATCCCAGTTTGTGGCACTTTATTTTTATTTTATTTTATTACATTAATTTATTTGACAGGGACAATACATGTAGGCATTGTTACATTTAAATAAAGTGCAACTGATGCAGTGTATATAGGACTTCTAGCCGTAGCTAATTTGCAGACTTTTTAAGAAATAAAACATAACAGTCTAATACAGGCATAGAAACTAACAATAAAACAGAGATAGACAAACAACAGTAATTGAAACAATAATGACAAAAAAGACAATTAACAACAATGACTGAAAATGACGATTAAGAACAACAAAAAGGAATTAAAATATGTATACTATATAAACCATTTGTTTAAGCCATGGTTTTTCCGTTAAGGTTTTTAATTTCTAATGGCAGTGTATTCCAAATCTGTGGGCCTTTAACTGGAAAAGAGGACTGACTGAATGTTGTTTTGCTGCTCCTTTACTGTTATATTTACAATCATATGACTGACTAGTTCTGGGGCATGGCTGTTCACACACTTGGAAATCAATTTTTATAAATGAGTGATGTATAAAAAAATTCTCAAAGCTTAATAAATTATACTTTTTCTGAATTCTACAATGGTGCCATTTTATTGGCTTCTTTTGACTTGTGTCCCTGTCTTCAGGACCGTAACATGGTGCTGGGTAAACACGGCTTTTTCGTGAACCCCTCAGACTCCGTGGCTGTCATCGCTGCCAACATTACCAGCATCCCTTACTTCCAGAAGACTGGTGTCAAAGGACTGGCCCGCAGTATGCCCACCAGTGGAGCCCTGGACAAGTAAAAACCACACAACATAACAGCCAATTTAAAGTTTTGCTTCTTTGTTAAACTGAAAAACTGTTCCACATCAGTTTCTTATGTGCTTCATTGTGTGTGTGCCAATCTGTTCCAGTGTGGCTAAAGCTCTGCAGATGCAGCTGTACGAGACTCCAACTGGCTGGAAGTTCTTTGGGAATCTGATGGATGCTGGAAAACTTTCCCTGTGTGGAGAGGAGAGCTTCGGCACAGGTGATTGAATCATCAGATTTATGTAGCCAGAACTGCAGTAAATGAAAGCGGCGCCCCTCATTCACTCAATCACTCACTCCCCCCCCCTTTTTTTCTCCCTCTGATAACCGACCAGGCTCGGATCATATCCGTGAGAAGGACGGCTTGTGGGCGGTGCTTGCATGGTTGTCAATCTTAGCCGCCCGGAAACAGAGCGTGGAAGAGATCATGAAGGATCATTGGCAGAAGTTTGGCAGGAATTTCTTCACCAGGTCAGGAATGATCCATGTAGAACAGTTTATGAAATGTGAGCTTGAGTCCCAAAGAGGAGTATTTCATGTTGCCAGCGCTGTTTTTTTTGTAATCGTTGGTTCCTGGACATTGTGTGTGAAAGAGTTGTAAGAACACCTACTGGGATGATGCAGGGATGTTGGTTGCTCAAATTGTACTCTGGCACCGTCTAGTGGTCAATACGAGAACTGCAGCACACAAAATCCCAGAGACGGTCAACTCACATAACTGTCTTTAAGACTCTCTTTTTAAAAGTTTCAGGTTTTTCTGTGTTTATTGTGACCACATCATAATGTTTTCCAGTTTTACAAATAGGGAAAATCTTAAAGAGTAAAGGGCCGTCCACACCAAGGACTATAACTATAACAGTAATGATGATGTGAACGTCCACAACGATGGACGATAATGTTCTGTAAATGTTCTGTGACACCAAGCATGCGCTGCACGCTGCACGCTCCGGCTGTGCCGAAGCCCCACACGTCCCTCTTCTTCTGCATTATTGCGTTTCCTAAATGCCATCAATTAGCTTACACAAAAGAGAGTCAGAAACGGCAGATATAACATTTATAAAGCACTTAATTTCTAATAATAATAATAATAATAAACTGTATTTATATAGCACTTTTCAAACAAAGTTACAAAGCTCAGGATAAAAACAACAAAAACATACATAAAACAGAGCATAAGACATAGTGTGTAATAAAATACAAGTGATAAAAAAGGGATAGACAACAGATTTACTGTAAAAAAGCCTTCCTATAAAAATAGGTTTTGAGAAGTGACTTAAAAGAAGGCACTGAGTTTGAAAACTTAAGTTCTTCAGGTAAATGTAATTAATTAAGTAATTAATAAAAGTTTCAAATCAATTCTGTACCTAACAGGTAACTAGTGTAGTGTTGAAAGGACAGGAGTGATATGGTCTTGTCTGGAATTTGTTAAATGTCTGGCCGCTGAGTTTTGGACAAGCTGAAGACAGGCCTTCTGGCTCAGCCCCGAATTACAATAATCCAGCCGTGACGAGATGAAAGCATGGACTTATCATTATTCTTATTAATATTAAAGAATAAGAAAACAGTTGAAAAGTAGCCGCTGATGTGTGTCTTTCAGCGCCACGGTGAGAGAGAGAGAGAGAGAGAGAGATGGTGTTGATTTCAGTCAGCACATTTTATTTATTATTATATAGTTTTAATATGACTCCCTGTAAATTCAGATGGACTTTGATTGACTGTCAGTGTTTCTATTGTTCATCAAATCACTCTGAAAGTGATCTCAACAATATCGTTCGCCACTGTCGTTATAGTTGTAGTGTGGACTCCGCCGGAGTCAGAACAATATTTAAAACTATATATTTATAGTTATATTTATAGTTATCGTTCTTGGTGTGGACGGCCCTTAATAACTTGCAGACTCTCACTCCTGTCCCTTCAAATTAAAGTTAAAGCGATCATCTTACGACCAAAAATCACCAGTTGTCGGATGCCAGTTAAGAGTCCAGACTGTATTTTTGCATCATCCTAATCCAACTTCACATCCAGGTACGACTACGAGGAGGTCGACTCAGACGCTGCCAACAAGATGATCAAGGATCTGGAGACGGTAATGTTCGACCCATCCTTCGTAGGGAAGAAGCTCTCATCCGGGGATAAGACTTACGAGGTGGCCGTCTCTGACAACTTTGCCTACACAGACCCCGTGGACGGAAGTGTGTCCAAAAACCAGGTGAGAGGCTGCAAGGCAGAGCACATTAAACATTTACTCTGTTTTCCATTGATCAGCAGTAATGGACTATGTCCATTACTTAGATGGAATTCTGTCATTGTTTTTCTTTTGTTTTTTTTACAATGTTGCTCATATTTGAGGGATGTCTGTTCAGTCCACTTTCATTTCAGCTAATGGAGGAAATCATACTATGAATCTGCACAATTTAAAATAAAAAAAAGAGCAAAACAGTTTTTCTAAAATTAATGTCATGAATGTATATCCATACTTGCCAACCTTGAGACCTCAAAAATAAGGAGGATTTCGAAACCAAAGCAAAGGGTCCGGGGGTCCTCCCCCAGAAAAATGTGACTTTCAGAGACTTTGTTTCCTGCATTCTGGTGACTTTTAGATTCAGGATTCAAGAAGTTTATTGTCATATGCACAGTAAAACACAGACGGTTACACCATACCATGAAATTCTTACTTTGCTTGTCCCACCACGCACAAGAAATGACAAATAATACTATCTGATAGTACTAATATCTGCTGTTCTTAAATCTTACTATCTTCTAATAGAAGAAAAATACAAATAAAAAGTAAATAAAATAGAATACATTACCTCTGTAATATCAAGAGAGCAGCAATGACAATAATAAGTACATTGCAACAGCAACATTTTTTATTTCATTATAATTCTCAGGAAAGAATACAGAATATTTCGCCCCACTGACTGAATTTGCGTGAATCTCTGGCGTTAACTAATATTCATCAGTTTTCATACATTTGTATTTCCTTCTCTTAGTACTCTCTATTTCAAGTGTGTGTATATCCAATCAATGAACACACTTACTAATTGTATATTGCCATAATATTTCAAACTGATCCCAACATGTTTAAAGTGGTGTATTAAACATACAATATGTAGTATAGGGCTAGGGGTCTTACAATCAAAATAATAACAAAGGCCAGTTATTGCGGTCAGCTTCTCCTGGTGTGGATCCACCGAGGTCTCCTCCTCTCCAAAACAAACGGACCCGGTGCTTTTAACCGGTAAAACCACAGAATAAAGCAGTTTCACATTAAAAATGTGTGTTTTTCTGACACAGTTCAGCTGAGCGTTCAGTGTGTCAGTGCTGTAGGTTGGAGAAAGTGTAAACAGAGCTAGCTAGTTAGCTGCTGCTAACTTTCTCTCAGTTTGTTTCTCTGATAATTTCAGATCCAGACTTCTGATGGAAAATGTCCTTCTCCTGGTTAAAATATATAGTTTAAAGCCACCAAGATCTAAAAAGTATATTGTAAAAATGTGGCTTGAAACCAGATAAAAAGTTAATGTATGACTCATTTTCACAACTCCTTTTGTGGAGGGGTTGTGATGACGCAGTTGACAGGCATTCTGCACATGCGACCTAAAGACACAGTGTGTGTCATTAAAATGACAGATTTTCTCTGGGGTTGAACTTTGTTGGAAATATTTGGGATAATCTAAGTACACAACTCAACAAAATATAGAACATAGGTCTAGTCGTTTTTTAGACATTTTAATGCGGAAATGTTACACATTATAAAATTGACTGAATAAATAATTAAGTCATACAGAAAAGATTGTGGCCAGTGAATAACTATCAGCATGCAGCAGTGTTATTGCACCTCATCCATTCTACCTCCACGTTTCCCAGCTAGTGTTGTGTTTTCATTTGTCATAATCTCTGTCTTTCTCTCTCACTCTCTCAGGGCCTCAGGATCATCTTCTCTGATGGTTCTCGGATCATTTTCCGTCTCAGCGGTACAGGCAGCGCGGGAGCAACCATCAGGCTCTACATAGACAGCTACGAGAAGGACCCCCAGAAGATTTACCAGGACCCACAGGTCAGGACAATACGGAGTAATTCCAGCCAGATAGATCCAGTCAGAGAGAGACTAGACAATGAAATCATCACATGGGAAAATAAACATTCATTGAACCATCACCAGGTTTTCTTTTCTCTTGAATATCTTTGTATATGAGAAATCACAGAAAAAGAAAAGAGAGGATGAGGATATTAATATAGCTTGACACCCCACCAAGGTTAAAGGCTAACTCACATGGGCCCCAGAATGATGTGTAAGCTGCAGGACAGCCAGCTTGCATTGGGTGGAGCGCTCCCAAAAAAAAACAGTTCCAGAGCTTGTGTTCAACATGGGAGATGATGGAGGTGTTTGGACAAGTTTTGAGTTATGGCAGCTTATCTGAGCCAGAATGAAGAGAGGGAAACATCGCACAAGGGAAAAATAAAGTGTGTGAGTTCCAACTAGACACTTCATTAAAGTCGTTCTGACTGGTGAGGACAGGGAGGTGATGTAGAACAAGAAAGAGACAAGATCCAAAAAAAAAATATGGAAGAATGGAAGTTGTACTCCAGCACTTTATCCTCTTCAGTGCTTCCACACCATGAAACGGACAGATAAGCAGAAACATATTGCTTCAGAATCTTGACAGATAAATGGCTGATGGGTTAATGGTTCAGTTGGCTGACTTTTGATAGATTTGATTTACACACCGAGAGCGTTACCGTAAGCAGGTTTTGAAGGACTTCACTACAAGCATTTCACATTTTCTTCCAACAGCAGTTCTGTGAATCCAGAATATTTTTGCTCTTTCCTGCTTTGCTTTTTGTATGTGAAATACGGTCATTATATTGTGTAAATTCCTGTAGTGTAATAACTATCAGAAAATTATTTTATTCTGGCAGATCTCATGTTGGCCGCAGATAGACGACATTTGTGTTCTATAGGTTTGAAATTCAGTTTAGCTGCCAGCTCAAAGGAAATGCATGACCGACTCCGTCACATGATTGCATCATTTGTATAAAGCTTTTTACTGAAGCTTTAGTGATTTTTTTATTTTTATTTTAACATTAAAAGAATAGTTTTACACTTTGGGAAGCACAGCTATTTGCTTTCTAGCCAAGAGTTACACAAGAGCATAGAGCTGAACGATTTTGAAAAAATATCTAATCGCGATTATTTTGACCAATATTGCAATTGCGATATGATTTGCGATATTAGAAGGAATTATGATTTTTGCATCATTAATCTCATTTTTACAGAAGCCCTGAGAGACAAGCAAGATCTTTTTTTTTTTTTCCAGAATCATTTTTCTGTGATGAGGGCATTTTTTTTCAGGCTCAGTTTGTCTAAAAAATTAAAAAATAGATTTCTTTTTTAAATTTTTTTATTAAAAAAATGTTTTCCTACCCTAATACCACTCTCATGTCTGTACAGTAAATATGAAGCTACAGCCATTTAGCTTAGCTTAGCATAAAGACTGGAAACAGGTAAGCTGCTAGCCTGGCTCCATGTAAAGGCAACACAATCCAAAAATCCACCAACCAGCACCTCCAAAGCTCACTAACTTGATAGGCGGATTTGGTTATTTTTGGACAGAGCTAGAATAGCTATATACCCCTGTTTCTAGTCTTCAAGAAAGTGAATAATCGTATGTCACAAAATATCAAACTATTCTTTTTAAGTGTAATATTGTAGCAAAAACGGTCCACATTTTAACACCTGCAGGGAATACAATGCATGTATTGGAGGAAGTCATATGTTGTGTGTGTGTGTGTGTTGTGCAGGTGATGCTGGCTCCCCTGGTAGACATCGCCCTGAAGGTCTCTCAGCTCCAAGAGAAGACCGGACGCACCGCCCCCACTGTGATCACATGATTCCTCCACTCACCCTCAGCAACAGGATACCTCCGCTCTCTCGGGGGTGACGCTGCCCTTGAATGCTGTCTTGGCTTCAGTTCCTTCCTGGCCCTCTTAGAAACAGAGCTGGATGAAAAAAGTGAAACTCGACATGCAGGTTGAATACAAGAAAATACATGAGGAGCTCTTGATTTATCTGAAAGTTTTTCACTGCCGTCGTCTAGTGTTGGACTAGAGTGAGTGTTAATATGCTGTTTGCTTAAAATAACGGAGTCACTTTTCAAGTGACCTGCCAGACATAAAGACATTAATATTTTATTAATGTGATTTAAGGAAAACAACATTTAAAGATTCAAAAGTGGACTGAAAAACTTGAATGGAATGTGCCTCATGTAATTTCTGGAACCGTGTTTGATCATGTTCTTGTCCAGATCTGTTCCTGAAACCATATCATTAGACAGAGAAACTGCCAAACTGACCAAAAATCAGCAATTTGGGGCATCCTCACCCGTCTCCACGGTTCCCTTCCTGACCTGGTGCCCTCCCGTCCCTCTTCTCCAAAACCACAAAAACAAACCATGACTCACAGCTAAAGCCGTGAGAACTAACACATCCACCATTAATAAAATAACATCATATAAAAGAAACACTGTGGTCATGTTTTAAATGTCTTTTTTTATTTCTGGTTGCGCAATGCAATATGTCATTTTCTGTCGCATTTTCTTGTTAAAACCAGAACAAAAGATGCAGTTTGGTGACGTCATGATGTAGGGTGGTGGTTGTCTTCACCACCATTGCAGTCAGTTTCTCCCAGTTAGGATTCCTTCAGCGTAGGGCTGCACAATATATCGTTTTTTTTAGTCATCGCAATATCAACTTTAGCAATAAACGCATCACGAAAGACTGCAACATGTCGCGAAAGACACTCAGGGATTTCTTGAGGTAGCTGAAAGAGAGTATCAGTAGAAAACTGCTCGTTAAAATGTAACTATCATTCTTTATTTTCTCTTTTGTGTTCAGTTCAATATTCAATTTGTTCAATAAAATGTCAGAATTAACTTCCTTTCAATGTTTTTTAATTCAGCAAGCAATTTGTTGTATTTTAACAGAATACTGAAAACAGCAGAAAGGCAGAACTGATATTATTGATATTATCGTTACCGCAATATTCAACAACCTTATCGCAGATCGCATATTTTCCTCATATCGTGCAGCCCTACTTCAGTGTTCAGGAGGTTTTTACCGGGACTCAAATTATCCGCAGAGGTCTCCTCCTTTCCAAAACAAACGAACAAGGTGATTAAAAACACTGAATAAAGCAGTTTCATGTTAAAATCAGTGTTTCTCCGACGCTGTTCGGGCTCGTCGGCTGCTCATTGTGTGCTCACCTGTTTTCTCTGATAACTTAAGATCCAGACGTCCGATGACTAAAATCCTTCATCTGGTTAAAATATATAGTTAAAAACAACCAAGATCAAAAAGTGTATCGTAAAAAATGTCTTAAAACTGGATAAAAAGTAAATTTATGGCAGCTTCTGGCAGAACACCAAAACACTGACGCATGCACAAAGGGGATATGACGCCATTGAGTTTGAACATTGTTGGAAACATTTGTGATAATGTAAGTGCACAACAAAATACATAACATGGGTCTAGTCATTTTCAGACATTTTAATGTGGAAATGTTGCATATTATACTTTTTAAGTCATATGCAGGTGTCTATCATAGACGTCACAAACACACAAAACCCCTCAGGTATTTATAGATATTGTACCTTTCCTTCCAGAAGCCAGCTGGTGCTTGACTAAGTGTCGGGGCCAGCTGTAATTGCCTTAGCAGACCTGGGTTTAGAAAAGTGAGCATTCACAAGAGAGACTGAAACAAGAGTGCGTGGCGTGGTATTAATGATACTCCTTTTCAGCCGGGAAATTATTCTAGATAAACGCAAAGATCCTGTCCTGCTGCGAGCGAGCCAAGTCGTAGGACAAGGAGAATAAAGTGCTTCGAAAAAGCCAGTGCCTCTCTCTCTCTCTCCAAAGACATTCCTAAGGCAAGCAGAGAACTGATGAATTCTCTCCCTCCCTCGCAAGTCTTCTCGTGTAATGAGATAGTCACTGTAATCCTGATTAACCATTAGTTATAAAGTGTCAGGATATCGGGGGGGATCCCACAGGCTGTATCTAAAGACAAACATGAGCTAAAACAGATTTGTGTTTTCTTTTTTTTTTAATGCTTTAAAATGTAATTTTTCACAAGGGAAAATGAGCGAATGATGTTTGAGATTCTACAGGTGCTGGATTGGTGTCAACTTTTTCCTCACACAACTCCCATATCTGAACGTAAATTGGCTATAATTTAGTTAATAGTAGTGAGGGTGGAAAATCAGACGCACCCACGCAGAGCACAGCGGGCGCTCGGCGTTTCTCGCTGCACACGAAATTGGCCTCAATCACAGATGGCACATTTTCCACCAATTTCTGTCATGCATGTCAGTCATTCACACTGACCAACACATGAATCAGCTCTCCCTGTTTGCTCTAACCCCCCCCCCCAACAACACATGG
>JAOVVB010253636.1:0-20006 GCA_028570985.1 Heterobranchus longifilis | reverse complement strand
ATACTGAAAGCAGCAGAAAGGCAGAACTGATATGACTGTTTATTTATCACAAGTAATATCGTTATTGCAATATTCAATAACGTTATCGCATATTTTCCTCATATCGTGCAGCCCTACTGTGAATGCTCTACCTGGTCTGGAAATATGAACATGCCTCTGCAGGTGGTCTGTCCTATCTATGTATGCTTAAATACACTATGATTCAGGTTTATTTTTCTGTTTTTCATCTGTGATCTGTGGCTTTTGGTTTTGGTTTTATTGCCTGTTCTCTGTATTCATTATCTTTCTGTATATATTTGTACCTTGAAATGATGTCTTGTCTGATTAATGGAAAAATCTCTCTTTAAAAAAAAAGAAAACCTTCTTAGATCATCCTAGAACTGGTCTTTAGATGAGGTTTAGTCTCTGCTATCTTCTTAGTAATAGTCGTTCTTAGTAGTCTCATAATGACTACAATCAAATAAAAACACACACTCCTCACAGATTACACATACAAGTAATTATCAGATTATACAAAATATTTCAATTAATTACATGCACTTTTTTCCTTCTTTAAAAAAAAAAATCCTGCTACTCACCTATTGTTAGATGGAGCCTGTGGCCAAAGCACTAGAGCCTCATCCATTTATTCCGTTACAACATTTGATCTGTTGTCTGTTGTAATGCAGACGAGTCTTCTTGCTTCCCTCAGTAAGATGTGAAAACCACGTGTGCAAGCAGCGACTCTTCATTGTAAAATCACCATCGATGTAATGAACCTTGAGGATCATGTACGGCTCTGTTGTTCTGCGTGACCGTAGGCAGTCACAAAGTACTCGACAGCTGTGACATCCCTCTCCTTTTCCTCTTGTGTGATTGCATTGGTTATTTCAGTCTGTCTGTGGCAGTTGGGGGGGGGGGGGGATACGGTGGCATGCTGTACAGCCTCGCTGTTGTGGAGGTCTGAGTTGCCGGACAGGGATTATCAATGTTATTGTTTTCGGCTTTCATACATTCATCGGACTGCAGTTTGTGTTTTTTCAGGTGGTTGAACAAGTTAGTTGTGTTGCTTTGCATCTCTGCACTCATGCATATGATACTCATACATACTCATGAAAATCAAGTTTTTAACCATGTTAACGTGTCTACATGGTGTTTTTAATTTAATTATGTTTTCATTTTAATTTTCAAATTTGAATTTACATTTGAATATTGTCCACTAGGGGTGTAACGGTACACAGAAGCCACGGTTTGGTATGTACCTTGGTTTTGGGGTCACGGTACAGTACAACAGGAAAAAAGCAAGAAAAATCCCAAATGCATAAGGCTATGTTTCTTTTCATTTATTTTGAACAGACAGTAGTGCAAGTTTTACTCAGTTCCACTGTCATATAGTCCCCCCCCTGAGATAGTTGGTACAGCCTGGCCCTGTAGAGCATCAAACAGTAAACAGAGGCTGCTTAAAAGCAGTGGAGATCATTTTATGTTAATAATGCAGCTAAATTAAATTAAAATGTGTTTTATGTGTAAAAAGTAGCATTTGGTCTCATTTATATGCATATGGAATATGACGCCCCATGCCAAACAAGATTTAGGGCATAGGGCCACCCAAAATTTCGGACCGGCTCTGCTAGTTGGTGTGTTTTTTGTGGAGGACAAGACACTCCTGTCAGGGGGAGAAACGCAGCATGTTGCCATGGATATGATGTGATGGATCTCATTTCAGCGAGAGAGTTATGTCTCATAGGGAGGAATATGAGTGTGTGAGTAAATGGTTAACATTATAACATGATCTGAAGTGTTGTGGAGTTGCGGACTCCGAGGTAATGTCACGTTACCGTCAGATCACTCACTGTAAGTGCGTCAGCTGTTGACTCGTTAACCGTAATGTTACCGACCGTTAACATCTGTCTAATGTTAGCTAACGTTAAAGCTAACGTTAACATTAATACTAGCAGCTTATATTGACTTGGAGCAGCACACCGGCGGTGACAGGCCTCTGACGGGTCTATCAACTGTGTGTGCGCACGTCTGTGTGTTTATGTTGTGAGGAGGTTTAATAAGAGAGACAAAACAGGTGCAGCCACTTTCACTTTCATCACCATTCATAGTCACATTAGCAGGTTTTTTCTTCTTTCCCAAAATTGATTTTCATCCTCCCGGGTCATATTTTTTTTTCAACGACGGGACATCAGCTGCTTGCCCGTGAGGTGCTGGGTTTACCTGTGCGACGTCGCAGTTCACTTGCCCCGGGCAATCATGCAATCCTTATTGTTGAGCCCTGGACTCAGACGTATTCATCGTATGGCTGCACGTACCAAACCGTGACGCCCGTACCATGAAGTCGCGGGACGAAGACATGTACCGCTACACCCCTATTGTCCACTACAAAGCATGTTAAGTCTTTGAAAATGAAATGTCAAATGCTGTTTTCATTTTAATTTTTAAATAGTTAGAAAATGACATTTACATTTCAATTTTGACTTAAATAATGCTTGCACAAATGGAAAATTAAAATGCAATATTCATATTGCATTTTCATTTTCAAATTTACATTTGAATATTGTCCACTGTAAAGCAGGGTATGACTTTAATTAAATGTCAAACAGCTTTTCCATTTTCAGTTTAATAATGTCATAGAACAACCATATGAGTATGTGAAAATGTAAATTAAATTTTAATTAGTGCATTTTAATTTTTACTCAAATAACATACATTTGTGGAAAATTCTAATGCTTTTGTAGATTTCCATTTTCAAGTTTAAATTTTAACTTGAATAAAGTCCCCTATGGGCTTCCATAGATATCTGTTCTGCTGGCGATTTCACTTAATCATTTAAGTGTACCTATCGAACTTTCTATCAACAAATGTTCTTATTGCTATTGATGTTATGTCTATCGCGATAGATATTGTTTTATCGCCCAGACCTAGCTTCTGTCTTTAGAGATGAACACTGACCTGAGAGGACGAGCCTCCTGCTTGTCTTCTGGGGATGTTGTTGTTCTGCTGCTTTGGATTCTGGTTGTCCTCCTCCATTCTGCTCTGGTCCTGGTCTGGTGCTGGTGCTGGTCTCTGAAATCCAGAAATGACCCGGAAGTATCTAAGTGTCAGTCATGATAAGAGGTGGTTTAAGGAAGGTTCTTTAATGCTTCATCTATTCTCTTTCTTCAGCATCTCTGGGCCATCCTTTAGAAGTAAAAGCTTCAGCTTTTTAAAAAAGTGTGTTAAGTGTGTTAAAAAGACAAGCAGTCATCAATTAAGAAGCCTAGATATTTTAAAGTAGCTACTACGTCAATTTGTTGACCATTTGTGATCCAAGTTTTCTGGTACAATGCTGCTGTAACTGTTGTTAAATTAATAATAAACACACGTTTGTTTTTATCATCCATCTGAATTATCCTTCCCCTCCTGATGCTTTCCATCCAGCTCAGACAAAAGTAGTTAGAAAAGAAAGAGAAAACTCTGAAGTGAGTCAGAAGTGAATGCTCAGACAGAAACTAACGAAGAAAAAGAAACGTACATTACTGTGGAAGCTGTACACAAGCTGTTACATCTGCGTTCTCCTCCTTTTCTTCAAAAAGAACTATTTTAACACACTAGTGATCTCATACTTCATTAAAACACAAAGTAACTGCAAGTTCAATCACAAAACGCAACATTAAAGGGAGCTAAAGCTAACGCTAGCAGTTAGCCCAAGTTAGCATCGTGCTAACGCATGCGCAGCTCCGTCTTATATCGTTTCGTGCTCGCGCTCGCTTTGATTTTGGTGCAAAATAAACTTTATTAAAGTGTTTGCCTGGGTGTGTGGGGGTTTACCTGGACCTCTGGCGCCTGAAAACCGAACAATATGCTCGCAAATAACGCTACAACAATCCCACCGACACAAACAACCACACTTCCGGTTCGCTTTATTTCCGCTCAGGTTTTTCACATTAAAGTCAAACAAAGTCGGAACCTGGAGGTCTGGGGGGAAACAACAGCTACACATATAATTTTATTCAAATCAGTTATATTCAGTGGTGGAATGTAACTCAGTACATTTACTCAAGTACTACACTTGATTCGAGGTACTTGTACTTTACTGGAGTATTTCAATTTTCTGCTACTTTTTACTCTACTACATTTATTTGACACTATTTTTTACATAAAACATTTATGTTTATATGATATGATGCAATACTATACTACTAATTTACTCAATAGTATACAAAGTATCTAAAATTGGCTCCACATTGATGAACTACAACATTAAAATGCTCTTGGGTGTATTAATTAGTGATAAAAAAAACCCCAGCATAATATAATGTTCTATAATAATATAACACTTTTAAAAGAGCCATTCTGCATATTGAGTACAAATAAAAAGCACAATATTTCCCTAAATATAGAGAATATGTAGTTGATGTCACACTATGCTGAATTTCTTTTTGGTTTTTTACGGAGGCGCCATCTTGCTCTGTTTACCTGTGCTGCTACGGTGTTACTTGTTTACCTTTTGTTTTGTTTGGTTAAAAAGTTGCTTAAATCGCTCAAATGTGATGGAGAAGGGAAGAAAAAAGACCTGTGTTTTTTTCAAACAAGGTGCGGGTTTAGAGCAATTATTATTATTTTTTAAAAATAATTCCACTGATCACATACGTTAATGTTTTTGAAAGGCTCATGGTAGGGTCCCTTTTCTTTCTGTTTTCCCTACTCCATCAGATTTGAGTGATTTAAACAACTTTTTAACCAAACAAAGCAAAAGGTAAACAGGTAGCCACTGTAGCAGCACAATTAAACAGAGCGCCGTCGTCGCCACATGGCGTCCCCATAACAAAAATTGTGACATACTTTCATACTATGTTATTTCTTTCTTTGTGTAAAAATCATTTTTACAAAAAGCTGTGACAGCATGGATACATCCATGGGTGACAGCTGTGGTCCAGCTGTGTGCTGTGTGTGCGCACATGTGTGTTTGTTGTCAAGGAGGTTTAATAAGAACTGTGAGCTACTCAAAACATGCATAAGCTCGAGCGATGCAACCCGGAACTGTTTTTACCATGCTGACATGAGGTAAGTGCAAAGTTTCTCATTTAAATATAGAACATAGTTGTTTTTACACATTTTACTGCAGAAATGCTACATATTACAACTTTAACGAAGAAGGTTATTTATTATCCTCCTGGTGTAAGATAATAAATGAACAAAACTGACATGTCTTCACCTCAGCTGGCGCCATCTTTAACAAATCTGCGTCTAGATTTGTATTTGCTTTCAGTCTGAACAAACCTCAACTGATTCAAAACCACATTCAATCATAGAAAATAAAAACAGTGAATATAAATTTAAACAAAAGATTATTGAATGAAAACTACACAAAGGAGGAATATATATAAAATAAAAATTACACAAAAGATGAAAATATAGAAATTAAAAACAGTGAATATCAATGTAAAATAAAATGTATTGAATGAAAACTACACAAAGGAGGAAAACATAATGTTGAACTACAAAACAAAAACAAGACAATATGTATGAGGCAGACTAAAACAATAATGGGAATACATCTGTAATTATCATTCTACACACAAGGCTCATAGACCCTTTTTGGAGCATTCAACTACAAAAAGACAAAAGACAACTACAAAGAGACCAAAGATAACTACAAAGAGATGAAAGACAACTGCAAAGAGACAACTACTAAGACATGAAAGACAACGACAGAGACCAAAGATGACTGCAAAGAGACGAGAGACAACTACTAAGAGATGAAAGACAACTACAGAGACCAAAAATAACTACAAAGAGACCAAAGACAACTACAAAGAGAAGAAAGACAGCTTCAAAGAGACCAAAAACAACTCCAAAGAGACGTAGACATAGCAACGATAGCATACATGTTGTTTAGAACATACAGTTACGGTTGGTCAACCTTCAATGTGGAGAGAAGCTCAGAATATAACAACACAGCTATCAGGGCATGTGGAGGAGGAAACATGTAAAATGTTCAAAATGATGTAGTGTGAATGTGTTGGTGGGATTTAAGAAGATAACCCCGAGAAAAAGTTTTCCCACATTGGTCACAGCTGTATGGTTTTTCTCCAGTGTGAATGCGTTGGTGGGATTTCAGTTGATCACCCCGAGAAAACGTTTTCCCACATTGATCACAGCTGTATGGTTTCTCTCCAGTGTGAATGCGTTGGTGGGATTTAAGTTGATCACCCCGAGAAAAAGTGCTCCCACATTGATCACAGCTGTATGGTTTCTCTCCAGTGTGAATGCGTTGGTGGTATTTAAGTTGACCACCCCGAGAAAAAGTGCTCCCACATTGATCACAGCTGTATGGTTTCTCTCCAGTGTGAACTCGTCTGTGGACTGTAACTTCACCTAATGTAATGAAAGTTTTCCCACATTGGTCACAGCTATATGGTTTCTCTCCAGTGTGAATGCGTTTGTGGGATTTAAGGTGACTACCCCGAGAAAAAGTTTTCCCACATTGATCACACCAGTACGGCTTCTCTCCCGTGTGAATACGTCTGTGGTCTTTAAAGTCTTTTTGAGTGGTGAAAGCTTTCTCACATTGATCACAGCTGTATGGCTTCTCTCCAGTGTGAATGCGTAGATGGCTTATTAGGAGACTCTGTTGATGGAAAGCTGCCCCACATTGATCACAGCTGTACGGTTTCTCTCCAGTGTGAATACGTCGGTGGGATATTAAGGTACCGGATTGTGTGAAAGCCTTACCACATTTGTCACAGCTGTACGGTTTCTCTCCAGTGTGAATGCGTTGATGGCTTTTTAGATGTTTCTGGCATTGGAAAGCTTTCCCACATTGATCACAGCTGTACGGTTTCTCTCCAGTGTGAACTCTCTGATGAATCTTCAAAGATCCAGCTCTTGTGAAGGATTTGTCACAGTGCTGACAGTGGTGACGTTTGTGTCCTCCTCTTGCTCTCTGTTTCTATAGCAACAGACAGAGAGAGAGTGAGATGCCATGGTGGAGCGAGCTAAAACCATAAACAATATTTCAGGATATCTCCAACTCTGCTGCACAGATTTGGACCATTTTTAAAAATCAAATCTGTCTCT
Source organism: Heterobranchus longifilis (assembly GCA_028570985.1). Taxonomy (NCBI): domain Eukaryota; kingdom Metazoa; phylum Chordata; class Actinopteri; order Siluriformes; family Clariidae; genus Heterobranchus; species Heterobranchus longifilis. Next base: position 12,959 of record JAOVVB010253636.1, on the reverse strand, counting down.
TTCTGTCATCATTATATATTAAAAAGAAATACTATCCCATAGAGCTACACATGCACTGTCAGTACCAGATGTTTCAACTAAGAACATCCACTTTATCGCTCAGATCAGTGTCTGTCTTTTTTCAGTCCAGCCCTCTCATTGATGAGATCTACAGACTTGTTTTTACCCAGCAGCACTACTGAGTAAACAGGTCTCCTCTACAAGTCTGCACTGATCATCATATAGGATGTAAGGCTCTATGAAATCCATACATTTTTTTGGATTTCCAACTTTTTGATTCCAGAGTTTTAAGCATATCCCAATGATTATCGGGGATTCGGTACAATAATGTGAATCGCAATTATTTTGGCCAGGATAATCGTGACATTAAATTTTCATATCATCCCAGCCTACTGGAGACTCTTCCTTGTGTCTTTAGTGATGAACACTGACCTGAGAGGATGAGTCTGCTGCTTGCTCCGGGTTCTGGTTCCCCTCCTCCATTCTGCTCTTGTACTGGTCTCAGTCCTGGTCTCTGAAACTCTGACTGCTGAAGGAAAAACACAATATTTGATTAATTTTCATTGTGCCCCGAAAGTTCTTTATGTGCTACATTTTTCCCCAACCAAAAATGCAAAACCCTTCTCAGCTGTGACTTTCTAAAACATTGCCTCATTAAAGTCCCCAGGATAATATGTGCAGAGAAAATATTGCAAGTGTCAGGTAAAGATGACTCCTGAATTAATTTGAATTAAAATTAAGAGCAGCAAATACAGAAATACTTGTTGTAATATGTGGACTTGGCCTGTCACGATAACTACTTTTGTTGGACGATATATTGTCTATAATAAATAATGGTGATAAATTATAGTATTGCCATTTTAAGACAATTTTATGCCTCTGATATAATAATATAAAATATCCTAAATAAAATAAATAAAACATAAACAAAAATAACAACACACAACCAAAACAATAAATATAATGACAGCGTTCATACAGCTTTTAGCAAACTAAACCAAAAACTGAATATAATATAAATCTAATATAAATGTGAATATTTTCTGGTTTCTTTCATCCTCTATGACAATAAACTGAATAAATTATAAATATAATATAAATGTGAATATTTCTGGTTTCTTTCCTCCTCTATGACAGTAAATTGAACATATTATAAATATAATGTGAATATTTTCTGGTTTCTTTCCTCCTTAGTGACAGTAAAGTGAATATATTATAAATATAATATAAATGTGAATATTTTCTGGTTTCTTTCCTCCTCCGACAGTAAATTGAATATATTATAAATATAATATAAATGTGAATATTTCTGGTTTCTTTCCTCCTCCGACAGTAAATTGAATATATTATAAATGTGAATATTTCTGGTTTCTTTCCTCCTATGTGACAGTATAGTAAATATAATATAATATAAATGTGAATATTTCTGGTTGATTTCCTCCTCTATGACAGTAAATTGGATATATTATAAATATAATATAAATGTGAATATTTGCTGTTTTCTTTCTTCCCCTATGACAATAAATTTAATATCTTTGAGTTGTGGACAAAAACAAGACATTTGAATACGAAACATTGATCGACATTTTATGACGTTTTATAGACTAAACAACTAATTGTTTGGTGCTACAAACATTCTTCAGTATTTTCTGATGATTTAATTCTGAATTCATGTATTTGATGCACAAACTACTTTAACAAACAGTTTAACATGTGATGTAGCGACACATGAAAAGTATTGGCTGCTAATTAGCCTGTTAGCTTCTGCTCGGATCCTAAACTCCTCTCAAACTTAATTAAAACACAAAGTAACTGGACGTTAAAAAAACACAGAAAACACAGCATTAAAGGGAGCTAACGCTAACACTGCAGTTAGCCGACGTTAGCATCGTAGCTAGCATGCGCAGCTCGGTCTTATAGTCTTATGCTCGCGCTCGCTTTGATTTTGGTGTAAAAGAAACGTTATTAAAGGGTTTACTTGAGTGTGTGTGGGTTTACCTGGAGCTATGCCGCATAAAAACCTCTTCTTTTTGCTTTTATGGGTGGCAACCAACCTACAAGGCATTTATATTGGAGGCTGACACGCTCTCGAGCTCTGACATGCGCAATGTAACAGGAACTGCGATGTTGGAGGGCTACTTCTTCTTCTCTCGGAAGAGAAGGATCGGAAGAGAGGATCGCAAACAACTTTAAGGTGCATACCGCCACCTACTGTACAAGAGTGTGTAACATCATGTCATATTAGCTATAGCCTATCTTACATTCTTCCCACCAACCTTGCGTCACATAGAAAAGTAAAAAGTGCCCTCCTGGTAACTCTTATTCGCTCTCCTTCTGTTCTCAGTATCCCTGCCAGATTTCACTCCCACCATGCCTCTCTGACAATATCAAATAACTTAACTCTTTCTGCTTCATACATAGTCCAATCTGAGTCTTGATATGATGATTTCCTCCCTTCTATTCCTTTCTTTATAGTTCTTTGTTATGACAGACTTTGGTCTTCCTCCCACCTTTTCTGCCATATCTCCATTCCTTTCTTCTTAATCACTTATTTTCCTTCTCCTGGGAGTTATTTATTTATGTTATTTATTTTTTATACCAATCCAACACATGATACAGATGTTGTCTGAACCCTGACATATTACTCTTGATGCTGTAGATTTTTATCCTTTGCACATGAATATCCTGCGACACACTGTCTTCTTCAGCATCCTGAAATAGCAAGAACATTGTGTATTTCAGTATTTCAGACTGATCAGCCACAGGACAAGGTCCTAATTGAACATCTCCCAAATTGCAAGGTAGAAACTAGCTAGGAGCTTGTATAGACAAATTAGGTTTTTGATTTGCTGTCCCCTTTATCTTAACAGCCTGTTTAGATTAGATGTACGATAGGCTTGACTTTATTTATTTTCTGTAATTTAATTTGAAACTGTTGAGTTCATTTTTGCACTAATGTTCTCAATACAATGATTACAGAAAAATAGTCTTTACCATGTGGTTATTTCATATAGACTATTTATTTATTTATTAAATTAGCAGAGTATATATATGAAATGAGTGATATCAGGATAGAAGATTTGGGATATATCGCCAAGCCCTAGTTTGATGCTACAAACACGTCAGTATTTTCTGATGGTTTAATTCTGACTACAAACTACTTTAACAAACATACCTGAGTTTAACATGTGATGTAGCGACACATACATAGTATGAGCTGATAATTAGCCTGTTAGCTTTTGCTAACTCAGTTAGCATTTATATCTGCTCTCAAACTTCATTAAAACACAAAGTAACTTAAATCTGAAAAACACATTAAATGGAGCTAACGCTAGCAGTTAGCCGCTGTTAGCCTTACATGCTAACGCATGCGCAGCTCGCTCTTCTATTGTCGTGCTCACGCTCGCTTTGATTTAGGTGTAAAATAACCTTTATTAAACTGTTTACCTGTGTGTGCGGGTTTGGCTGGAGCTCTGGCGCCTGAAAACTGAACGATATGCTCGCAGCTAATGCTACAACTATCCCGCCGACACAAACAATCACACTTTAGGAGGGAAATATGTTGCCGGTGTTCACTTAACGGCAGAAGAATTTATTCTTCCTCTGTGCGTGCCAGCCATACTATCCTATACCACCAAAGCATAATGCGCCATCTAGCGGCTTGGATGTGGAATCGCAGTGTGTAGTGACTACATACTGCATGCAATAGCATGAGTGGAGTGAATGGTGTGATGAAATAAATGAAAATAAATGAAAAGGAATAATTAAAAAAAATAAAAAAAAGGGACGGGGGGGTCTGTTTATCTAACTGCTGTTTCCAACCCTCTACAGAAACAACAGCTACACATACTATTTTTATTCAAATCAATTGTATTATATTCAGTGGTGAAATGTAACTAAGTACATTTACTTAGCATTTAGGAGTATTTCCATTTTCTGCTACTTTATACTATTACGCCACTAGATCTCAGACAGAAATATTGTACTTTTTACTCCATTACATTAATTTGTCACTAATTTACTTAGTAGTATACAACGTATCTAAAATTTGCTCCACTCTTCTTCCACCACTGCATCTTCACATACCAAAATAACTTCTCTACACTTCTTATGTTTGCCTCCTATCAGTGCAGGAATTACACTGGTTCTACTTTGTTAAGGCCAGCATATTTGGGTGTCAAAGCAAAAGGAAAAACTTAACTGAGTAACAAACAATGAAAAACAGACAGTAATACAAAATAAATAGAATAAAATAAAGTAGCTATGTAATAGCTAAGATCCACTGAAGCAGCATTTTGGGGGCAGGAGGCACAGAGGCTGATCATACTGTCCTGCTCATAGACTGTATATAAAGTTTATATAGACTGTATATAAAGTTTCTATACAGTCTATGGTCCTGCTTCTCTTGCTGAGCCCCAGCCTCTCTCACACAGACTCCCCAACACTTTTTGAAATGGCCAATTTGTCCCCACCACTGTGTACATTACTTTAATGTTGCAGTAGTTGGTAAAGGTGGATCTTATTTTTTATTATATATACTGCTGTGTAGCTTGTGAATTCCACCAATATCTTTATCCAATTTAATACATCAGAATTGTTTATAATATTTTTCATTACTTATCTGAATCTGCAAAGTAACTAAAATTATAAAATAAATGAAGTGCGGTAAAAAGTGCATTTCACTCTGAATCTTTAGTATAAAGTAGCAGAAAATGGACTTACTCATACAAGTAACTTAAAATTGTACTTTCTGTAAGTAACCTACACTGCTTAAATAAATGTATTTAGTTACTTTCCACCACTGGAAGTATGCACTTATATAATTCTAAGACAGCCTAAAATTGGAACGCTTTACCATATTATTTATATCATTTGCATATCCATTGAGACTATTTAAAACACACTTTACCTTGCATTCTAACATTCACAAACTGCACACATTATCAATAACGTCATTTTTTAGTAAGTAATGTCCAGTTATGAGTTTTGGAATGGTTGGATCCTGTTTCAGCATTTGAATAAAGATACACTCACAATCTGCTATACCTCTCACGATTATAATAATGTGTCCCCAGTGCATTGCGAGATTCAAAATGTTAAAAAGTGTTAAAAAGCCCTGACACGATGTAGTCTGAGGCTCTTCCATCGACGAGGTCTGGTCCAGTGTTGTTAACAAACCAGCAGGGAAGACTTTCCCCGTTTTCACATCCATGCTGAAGTCCTTCTGCCAGTGTCTGCAGAAGAGATTAAAAAACAATGATGAGGTGTGTGTATGCAAAAAGAAGTCACTGGCTTTCTGGTTAGATTAAATATAGTCTTGCGTCGTCAGAGCTATCTCCACAGTGCTGTGTCCACAATGGGGGGTAAGATCTCGAGTCAGTGGCTTTCACTCCAGTATAGGGAAACAAATTCTCTGGCCTATTGGTATTTCTTTAAACCAATCACAATCACAATCGTCTTTGAGAAAACCACACAAAGTGGAGGAGGGACTTCCTGTCCACCCAGGTTTCCTCCCAGAGCGGAAGTATAAGGCTTTATACCGGCACTGTTTACATAGTAAACTAGACTGGATGAAATAAGGTCTGTGGTTAACACATCGCAAGATAATTTCACACTTTGTTCTACAACATAAAATATGTCAGTAAATACCCTGCTCGCGAATTTTTAAGCTTTTAAGTGTCTTTAAAAAGGCGGCTGCTATCAAGTGGCTGAATGAGACTACAGAGGTTGTCGAGGATATTAAACTTCAGCGTTAGCTTAGTAGTGGTGACGGTGACATGAGTCATGCGACCATGAACATTCGTTTTTTACTGCTGGCGATTGCATAAAAGTAGTGTCCATATTTGAAGATTATCCTGCTAAACAATACATGTACGTATCATAAACTTTTGTGTATGTATCATAAACCCATTGGCTTTTTGTTGAGGGAACCATGGCGATGCTCGTCTGCCTTACCGCGTGAACAGTGGCTGGATAAAGCCTTACTTCCTGCGTGGATAGGAAGTCCCTTCACTACGGGAAACTACTGGTTTGTGCAATAAGGCAGGCTTGCTCTGTTCTTTCAGTGAATGATTGTAGAGATCTACAAACAATATGTGTAAATGTTCCACCAAAACAAATTCCCTCGGACAACATTTTGCAGAAGCGCCGTCGCTGTATCTGGGGCGTAGCGCCACGCAAGATTATTCTGATTGGTTTAAAGAAATGCAAACAAGCTAGAGAGTTTCTTTTTCCTATCCAGGAGTAAAAACACAGTGGATCCAGACTTTACTCCAGTGCTGTGGCGGTAGGTCTGGCTATGTGTAGTCTGGCACAGTTGGTGGCAGTCAGGGCTGCGCTTCTTATACCTTAATTAAGAACATTTTGAGTGTAAACACTGTGTAAACACTGTAGCGTAAAAAGCACAATATGTGCCTGTGAGATGCAGTGGACTAAGTATAAAGCTGCACACAATGGAAATACACAAGTACAAGTACCTCAAATTTGTAGGCTACTTAAGTACAATACTTGAGGACTTAGTTGCTAATGCTATTGGCACATTCCTAGCACCAAAGAATGATCATCACATTTTTAGTGAGAAATAATGGCAATTAAAGATCCTCATAATTCCACAAGATTATTAAATAGTGGTGTGCACATTCCCAAAGAAATGGTCAATATTCTGTCTTAACTTGAGTATTTGTTCCAACCTGATGAGGCGTTTGGGGTTTGGAGCCCTACAGTTATACGGTTAGCAGTTTAGCCAGGAAAGTTACCATTAGAGCGTCTCACACTCACCACACTCCTAATAAGCATATAAGAAGACACTGATTTATTTTAGTTTCTTTTAGCCTCAAATCACCTGACAGCTCCAAACATTTATTCACTGTTGAGGCCAATTACAACAGCATGCTGCACCGGTCACGTGCTGGTGAGAGCTTTACAGCTTTATCCAGATATTTCATGGAGCAACAGCTGGTTGGCTAAATCATTAAAAAACCAACATGTTTCAACTGCTGTAAGTCTTCGACAGGGCTTTAAACAAACAAACAACAAACAACATGGCCTCACCGATATAGTAACACCAGCCAATGGGAGGTATGATTAGATGACATGATTAGAATAAAAAATAATATCACAGGTGAAGCATATGAAAGCATTGAAAAGAATGAAAGTATCAAATAACCTATATACACATATATTAAATAAAATGAACAAAATATATGAAAAAAAGTAGATATGTATATGGACAGCTGTTGAGGTATGACCATAGACTGTAAAAAAATACTGTTATCACTCACTAAGCTAATGATAGGTAACGTTAACGTAAGCTTAGATTTGCAAAAACAAATTTAAAACACAATGTTGGACTAGCATACGTTTTTAGCATAAGTGGATACCATTAATGTTACACACATTTTAGCTTAACATTACACACGGCAACTTCACAATTAACGATACTTTACAAGGTAACTCCTCTTGTATGTAATATTTGCCAACTATGGACATGTATGAAATTAGCTATTAACAACTTTAACACTTAGCTATAAAGCTTACCTTGAATAATTAGAAGAAATGTGTTAGCTGCAGATTTGGCTGGTGCGCGATCTCAGCTTCCAGTCGCCAGAGCGCGGCACCCTCGCGCGTCCACGCTCTCGTCCAAATATGGTAATTACCCACAAGTCCCGGTATATCCGGTTTCTTGAATAGCGGGATGGCGATCAGGTATGACGCATGGACACTATGGATATGGTCTCCATAGCAACCAGAGAGGCTATATATTCCAGAATCTCGTGGCTAAATCTCCATTCAACGCTGAGATTTTACAAGAGAAACTTCACAACAACTTTTGAAAACTGTGACCATCAAGACATCCACATCTTAACTGATCCCAGCTGATCTACAGATTCACCATGACAAATGTAAGAATATAACAAGTTTACAATAATTTAGCGACTTTTGTCAAGCCGTTTTAGCTAGCCGAATTTAGCTAGCTAGCTAGCTTTGAGGCGTCTAACTCTCGAAAGTTCCAGCAACTTACATTCATGGGAGTTGGTTCAGTAAAATACAATATTTAATTAAACATATTACTGGAATATTGTATATTTAATTTATAGTCGTTAGTGTAATTAAATAATTAAAACATGAGGACAGAACAATGCCAAATCCTGAACCGACTGCTGCTTTTCAAGCTAACTGTCAGAATGTTTAGCCTAGCTGGGAAAAGAAAATATTAGGCTACATAGGCATGCATTTAGCCACCACCTTCAGTAAATTGCTGTTACACTTAACTTGATTAGGCTACATTACATTACACTTGGCACTTAATTGTTGTTTTAAAGACACCATAGAGGTTATACCTTCAACCTGACATCTTTCTCAATGTGTAGCCCACAATTATGTTGTTTTTTAATTTTTTTAAATTGCTGTTAATGTGACATTGCAGCCAAAAGAAAAAAAGAAATAGGAAACTGACCAGAGGAGAAAATAACTTAGCTGGTTTATTTCAAGGAAACATCAATGAGCTCAGCATCAACAGATTGAAGGGATCAACACATTGATCAGTTAAACATTGTTGTGTTGAATTAAGTACATTCCTAAACTGTATATTAATCTTTACAGCCACGTGATGTGCGGTCTCACCTCCTGGACCACGACTACAGCAGGCAGCCCAGCACCACCACACAGGTAGGCCTACAACACTTGCCTTTTTCTGTCTGGGATGCACACAGTGTATCCTGTTAGATTTGTTATGCGTTTGTGCTTATTTGAAAAATTATTTTGAACATTTTCTTTAGTGTGTAGTGTAGTGAGATAAGTGTAAATGACTAATTGCACATGCCACTTGTAAGGCTACATATTATGAAATGTCAATGTAGGATTGAAGGAAAATCAAAACTCATCTGCAAGCATGCACCTTGTCAGAGACATCTTAAGTTACCTAACAAATGTCGACAGGGAAAGTGTCTTTTTACGCCTATGTGTGGTCATCAGTTATTCAGGCTCTACACTTACACAATTCCTGATGTATTGACTTGTAACACTTTCTTCAAGAACAAAATGTTTTGAAAATGAAAATGTGGACTTTTTCCCAAAATTAAGAGAGCGCACCGTGCTAACTAGTGAGGGCTAGCAGGATAGTCTTAGCGATGCTAACCATATCTAAATATAGATTATTATATATATCCTGCCAGTTTAGCTTTCTCCTCTCCAGTGTTGCCATGACAGCCAGTACTGCAATGTGGTTTTGCTTGTAATTCCTCATATTGGCCTGTGTCCCCCTCCTGGAAACTGCATCTGTCTTCAGTTTCTTCCCCGATTGATTGTCCTCCTGCAGGTCAGCACGCGCTGCCTGGATGACGATGTATCGTTTGCCGACCGTGTGTTCGGTCCCGCCTCTGTCCGCGTGTTACACTGAGTGATCAGTAAGTTTGATGTGGAGACGGATTGGTTGTATGATGAGATGTGTGGAGTGGAAGTGTGTGCTGGAGTGTTACAAGTCTGATTTCCGTTATTATTGCTATCAGCAGCTATCTGCAGATTGGGCTTTATAGAAAGTTCACCAGGAAATAGTTTGTCTGAGGTGGTAAGCCGCCCTGATCCTGACACATCTCCTGATCACTTTAGAGTTAGTCTTTGATGGAACCACACTCAATACATATGTGGTTTAATTTTAATGATGTAACAGATGTTGTCTTTGATTCAGATGAGGTGGCTCACCAACTAAAACACTGAGAAACCCTGCAGCTCTTGAATGTCCACCAGGTGGCACTAAATAGTTAATTAGGTAATTACAGAATGTGCTGCAGTGGCTCCTGCAGACTAATTACAAATCATTTAAACCTGACCTGAAGAGTGTGATGCTGCGTGCATCTAATTTTAATTTGATTATATATTTTAATCTCAACATTGTGTAAAAAAACATTTACAGCACAAATAATGCATCATGGTAGTTTGTTACCTCAAAAGAGTAACTTGAACTATCTGCTAGTGTATATAGAGTTATAGTGTTCTTATAAGAATGTCCTGTATAGTAATCATGAAATAATTATTATCACTAACCAGTGTTCACCTTTTTAACACCACGGTACCATTTAATAATAAAGCAGAGGAGCATGATACCGTGGTCAGCAACAGAAGCCATTTTGGATGAAATACGATGATGCATTGAGTTACACAGTAAACACAGATGGAAAGCAGAGATGTTACAGCAGCAGTCTGAAAGGACAATAACTGACCAGGTCGTTGACTTTCTCCCTCTGTTTGTGTCTCTGACAGGCTGGCAGCAGGAAGAGGCGGAGGGAGGAGGGCAGCAGCTCGGAGCCTCCGGTGAGAAGACGCCGTGAGGATGCTGCTGTCCCTTCACAGTGGAGTCCCAGCCCACAGCCCTCCACCTCTACTGCTCAGGCCACGGTGCAGGACATCCAGCACAGTCAGGGGAGGTGGCAAGATGTCCAGCCACCGGTTCCTGTGGACGACGACGTAGAGTATGATGACGTCATGGCCTTGCCACTCTTCCCTGCCCCCTTCGGGCCCCTGCCAGGTAAGTCTCTTCTTCTTTTTTGTGTTTCAGCAGACTGGATGCTGCAACGGTGAACTGTCGCCCTCTATTGTTTGTTATTAACAATCCTTTTAACAGTTATTTATCTGTTGTACAGGCGGTCGACATCCCTCTGCTTTTGGAGTGATGTCTGAGATGCTGACGGCGTGGATGTCTGAGTCTGTGTACGCCCCGGAGATGTGACAGTACCACACCAACACCCACTCACACATACTCGCTCGCACGCACGCACGCACGCACGCACGCACGCACAGTTTCCTTTTTTCCCCCTTCTTCGTCTTCTTCTTAAAAAAAAAAAAAAAAAAAAAAAAAAATTTAGTGTTTTGATAAGTTTCCTTTTAATATGTTGGTATTTTTAACTTTTAAATTAATTTTTAGTATTTTGATAAGTTTCCTTTTTTTCCCAGTATACAGTATCCCAGTACTTGTCTATTACCCCCTGACCTCATGAATAGTCCTGCTCGGGGCCTTTTGCGTGATCTAAGTTTGATGTATATTTTAACGTGGTGTTTTCATTGGATAAGGCTGAATATCTCTTATCTTCGTCTGTAAGATGTCTGAATGTAGAAAGAATATGACGTGACCAAAAAAACTTGCATGGCAGCTGGATTCTCGCGATACCACGAGATCACGCAAGAATCACAGATTTCTTGATCGCTCAAATCCATCTTGCCAGGCTGCAGTACAAGCGTTTGGGTCCAGTCAAGATCTGAGCGGACCAATCAGCGTTCTGTGAGGAGCGACTCGTAGCTACAGGCATGGTTTAGATGTTCCTTCAGAACAACAATGATGCCTCTGTGTCCTGTGACCACGCCTGTGAGGAGTTAACTTAACGGTAATGGCAGGTGCCCAGCTAATCAACATTTTAAATGTTATGTTTAATCAATAGTCAGTGCCAATCCATTGATCGCATGTGAACGCGCGGCGGCACGGTTATATTTAACGAGCTGCATTTTATAAATGCTGCTGGCATTTATGAAACGGAAATAGTTGTATTTAACTCTGACTTTAGACAGGCACAAAGTCCCAGAACACCTGGACATGTCTGTAAGCAGCAGAACACAGACCGACCAAGAGACACACAGCCCAGCGAGGTTAGCAACTCAGACAGAGACCTTGTGTACCTTGCGGAGTGAGCAGGTGGAGGGGGGCAGGGGGTTATAAGCTCTCTTGTACGACATTTTAAGCACTTTAGGGGGCCCTCTGGTAGCCACGGGGCCCTAAGCAGCCACTTAGTTTGCTGATGCGTCGGGCCGGCTCTGCACGCACGCAAACTAATAACCTTTTAAATTCCTTTTTAGTATTTTGATAAGTTTCCTTTTTTCCACCTAATTTTTTTTTTAGTATTTTGATAAGTTTCCTTTTAATATTTTGGTATTTTTAACTTTTAAATTCATTTTTAGTATTTTGATAATGCCATACTATGTACTATATGCTCAATAGGTGTACGCACGGAGCGATTGTTATAACAATATACCAATTTATCACGTTATAACATGAAACGTTTCACGTTATAACGTGATGAATTGGTATATTGTTATAACAATAAAAGTTTCTTGTTAAAACGGGATAAGTTTGTATGTCGTAATAACGTGAAACTATCTTGTTATAATGTGAAAAACATATTGTTCTAACAATAAACTTTTCACATTATAATGTGATACTATTTATTTTTTATTTTTTTTCCCGGTGTGGCAGCAATACGCTTCTGTACTAAATAGCATGTTAGTATGGAATTTCGAACGCAGCCTCAGTATTTTAATAAGTTTCCTTTTTTCCCCCTTCTTCTTCTTCTTCTTCAAAAAAGAATCTTTAGGCTGCGTCCGAAATGCCATACTATGTACTACATACTCAACAGGTGTACTATTGTTCAACATGCCTTTGTGTCTACAAACAATACTATGAATCTTTTCGGACGCACTGATCTGTAATTACTGCGTGAGCCTCCTGGCTGGTTGGACATGTAACCATGGTAACCTGTGCCAACCTTAGCTTTGAATTACTGGAAAAAAGGTAAGCAGCTAATCCAAAGGTCACAGGGGATTTTTAATCTGTAGAAATGTAAATTGAAGCATTATTGACGTTACAGAGCTGCCTTGGTCGGTTGTTTGTTTTTCTGTTATGAATGTTGTCATCACTACAGCATTGCATTGTGCATATTTATGCATATATATATATATTTTTTTTTGCATCTGATAAAATACAACAATTTAAAAATAATAATAACAAATGTGACACAAAATTGCTTAACTTAAATGAAAATGTATTTAACACTTATTCAGCAGATAGGAGCATCTTTTTGTTTCTGAAATATATAAACTTACATAAATAAATAAAAAAGTAATAAAAGCAATGTTAGGCTGCCTGCAGATGTGTGCAGACATTTTTGTTTAATCGGCCTTGTGACTTGAGATAATTG
>JAOVVB010253627.1:0-20008 GCA_028570985.1 Heterobranchus longifilis | reverse complement strand
TTTTTCACCAAGAGTCATTCTTTTCAGAGTTCCACTTTCCTTTTTCTTCGCTTTCAGCTGGTAGACACTGGGAGATCCTGAATGGATCAGGTCTTTGCAGATGATGTGGTCATATTTGGATGAGGTGTTCCTGTAGAAGAGTAAAGACATGAGGTCAAAAACTACTGAAAATAGAATACAATAAATAAAACCACTCTACTTGGTTTGTTTTTTTCTTTCAGATTTTTCCCCTGTTTTCTCCCCAATTGTACTTGTCCAATTCCCCCTGCTAAGCTGTCCCGGTCGTTGCTCCACCCCCCTCTGCTGATCTGGGGAGAGTTGTAGACTGGCACATGCTTCCTCCGTGGTGCACCTATTTTTTTTTTTTGCTAAAATAAACTCGAAACAATTAAAATTCAAAATCCAGTTACAAAGCATCTCTGGAGAGTCTTTTCAATTGTTTGAAGCACCTTCAATTGCAAACTTTGCAACCCAAAGAAGGGAAAACAGACACAAAGCTGTGGCTTGTGAATACTATTGATGAAAAACTGGCAAAAACACAGCCTTTCACTCACAAATTAGACAATAGATAAAACCGCTCTAACGCTGTGTGGCAAAAAACACGTTATTTTTTCTCACCTCTGTTTCCATTACCAGCACTGCACCTAATATTGGCATTTGCAGTTAACCTTTTGCTGTTAAGAGAAATAGTGACAGCGGTCTTAAGATGTGTTAAAGTGAATTATCTGGTGTTTATGCAGGGAACTCCAAGCAGGGGCTGCGCTGTAAAGCCTGTAAGCTGGCGGCACACCTCTGGTGCTCGTCGGAGCTCTCCCAGCAGCCCTGTAATGGCAAGGTAAGAACACCTCTGACTGACTTATCATTAAGTCTCACTACCACACACTGCACCTTTATGAAGCTAACACTTACACTTTACTGCCCACATAAAATACAGTATATAATACAGTATATAGTAACTACAAGTGTCTGGCACATGCCTGGCAGCGATATGACACCCAGAGATATGTGGTCATCGAGTGTTAACAGGAGTGTGAAACTCTGAGAAGCAAAATCTCCCAAAAGTAGCTGGATTTGCTACCTGGTTAGTGAGGCAGCAGGGGGATATGTGTAATCAACAGAATATTATTATTTTTATTATCAGTCCTAATTAGAGCTGCAACAATTAGTCAACTAATCGGTTAGTCGATTGACAAAAATAATCTGCAACTATTTTGATAATCGATTAATCGTTACAGTAATTTTTCATGCAAAAATGCCTCTCAAATATGGAGATTTCCTGCTTTTCTCTGTTTTGTATCATATCAAAGTGAATGTCTGGGTTTTGGAAAAAAACAAGACATTTAAAGACTTGGACTTTGAGTAACTGGGATGGACATTTTTCACTTTTTTCTGACATTTCATAGACCAAACGATTAATCAAGATAATAATCGACAAATTAATCCATAATTAGTTGCAGCCCTACAGTAATATACATGCATATGTTGCATCCGGTCCTAATTAGAGCTGTGATTAGTGGATTGATCAATTAGTTGATCGACAGAAAATTAACTGGCAACTATTCTGATCATCGAATAATCGTTTTAGTCTTTTTTTTTTAAGCAAAAAGGTCAATTTGATGCTTTTCATTGTCATAGATGATAATAAACTCAATAGCTTGGGATTTTTGTAAAGTTTGTCGGATAAAACAGACGTCACGTTGGGCTGTGGTGAATAACACGGGGCATTTATCTCTATTTTCTGACATTTTATTGACAAAACGATTAATCGAGAGAATAATTGTCAGATTAATCGATAATGAAAATAATAGTTAGTTGCATCCCTAGTCTTTATGGCTTAAAAATGTTTCATTATTGTCGTTTCACTTTATTTTCTTGTCCTCGTGACACCTGCCCCTGACTTGTGAAAGGGAACAATGCCACCCTTGGAGGGACAACTCTCATTAGCATAAAATGTTTAATCATTGGTCAGGGTGGCTTTGTATTAATTAATGATATTAAATTTAATGTACCCTTGTTGCTTTTCTCATTTGCGGCAGTTATCCCCCAGTAGCCCGGCTTCCCATGGGCAAAACTTTCCCTTGCATAGTTAATTACATTTTTTATATTTTGTGGATTTCTTTGTAAAATGGACTGGAAATGCATGAGTTCTCTGTAGGCCAGAGACTAACCCAGAATGCATTGTGTCAGCAGAATTAAACAGCATCTGGATGCTGTAATTGTCTGTGTCAGTCAGTTGGCATAGCCTTTAGTCCTGGTAATATGCTTAGCCTCAAAGCCCCCGTCTTGTTAAAAGAGGATAAAGCCCTTTTCAAACCAGCAGAGACAAAAAGCTCGAGGTTATAAATGGAATGTGGATTGACCGGAGCTTTGCCAGGTAGACTAAGGCACTGAGAAATATGTAAAAGGGTAGCAGAGGGATCATATTATCTCCCAACTATAAATACCATAAGAGGAACAAAAGCCGAGGAGGATGGCACTGATAAAGTTTCAGTGGCCAGGTCCCAACATTTTTCCACTCAGCCTTTTTTGTCCGTCCTCCTGCATGTGCTGCTCTTCTCACATAACGCCCTCCTCTCTTCCTCTCTCTTGTCGGGGTGCTACATTTCCTTCCTCCCCTCTCAACTCTGTTGGAAAATCAATATCTCCCTGTACCAGCTGGTCTGGCTAATTCAGTGTGAAATTCAGTGTGTTTGAGGCGCACACAATCCCTCGAGGATATGACATGGCAGGCTCTCGCCAAGCCTTCGGCGGTGTCCTTTTCGATCACTGCACACTCATCAAACTAAGGATTAGGCATTTTACTGAAACTGGATGGACTTCGAGGCTCCTTCTCATACATCTACGTAACTTAAGGTCCAGGGTTCACTCTCAGCTAGGGACGCACCGATATTTAAAATTACAAGTTGACCGATAGCCGATGCCGATGTTTTTATGTCGTTGCTTATTTTGTTTTTGTTGTCATGCATTCCCCCCTTTTTGCCAAGGAAATCAAGGAATCTTCGTTGTTAAAAAAATACTGTTTTAAAGTTATTTGCCGATATCACTGTTCCCCTCATATATCGGTGCATCTCCACTCTCATCCAAAGTGCGTCATCCAAAGCTTTTGTGTGCAAAAAGGTTGCTTGTGAAATTTAACTTACTGTATTTGAAGTGCTGTAATTGCTCAGGTGATTTTTTTATGGTTTAGTCTTCATTGTACACATTTTAATGAAATGGAAATGTAGAAAAGATGGGAATGTTTTGGGCAACAATGTCCTGTTGTTGAAGAAATGGGACAACCTGATGATAGAATAAATGTCCCGTGATTGGTGGGAAAAGTTGAATTTCTGAGTAGAAATGCAGTCAGACTGTTGGGATGACTTGAGGCCAGACAGAGCAGCGATGTGTCTGCTGCAGGGAGAAGAGAGGCTAATCATGAATACAGTATATCACTGCTGTATGGAGGCATTCACAGTGATGGGAGGTAGTTAAATGCCCCTCAAGTACTGCACTTAAGTACACTTTTCAGGTATTTGAAGTTTTATTTTATACTTCTATTTCACTACATTTGAGAGGGAAATATTGCACTTTTTTTCTATACTATATGTGAGCTCCAGTTACTTAGAGATTAACATTTTACATACTGCACACACTGCAAAAATCTCAGTTTTACCAGCTCATTTAGTCTATTAGAGTCCCAAAAGTCTTATTTTCTTAAAACAAGTGAAAAAAAATCTTCCTCTGTGGTGAGATAACTTCAACCTGTTTGAATAGAAATCATCTGGTGTCATGCATTTTCCAGAATAAGATGTTTTTTTTATTCTAAAGCAGCTGATCCTCACACTTATTTCTAGAAAAGTCTCGATACAAGTTAATTTATTTAGGAAACAGGTTGAAATAATCCAACTAAACTGACATGTCTTTTTTGTTTTTGTTTTTTTAGAAAAAAAAGTTACAACTTACAACTCCATTAATTACTTTGTATGCTATAAAACAATTAAAATGAGTTTCACCTTGATAGGCTGCACCATTAAAATGCCCCTTACAGGTGAATGCATAGGTAATAATAAGCCAATAAAATGTAATATAATATTAAAACACTATGAACGGTTCCATTCTACATAATAAGCACTTTTACATTTGATACTTGTTTACTTTTACTGAAGTAAAGTTTTAATGCAGGACCTTTGTAACAGAGTACAGTGTGATGTTGTTAGTTTTACTTAGTATTTCTTCCACCACTGGTCATTCACAACAAACGATAAAAACATAAAATTTAGCAACTTGCCCTTGCAGCTAGACTTTATGTAAAGTAGTGTAATTAAAAAAATTTGAAAGGAATATCGATGAGTGCAGTTCCTCTGGCTCGCTCTCAACCCATTTTGCTGAGTGCAACCGTATATGACCAACTGCTTTAAAATATCCCCAGAATCAAGCAGCTGAAAATTACTTTGGAGTCCCGACAACATTTTGCTAATCAATGTTAATTAAACGTAAAGATGTATTACCCTTTGATTAAAGAAATAGGCCTGCTGAGCACTGCACAAAATGATTGCTTCTGCAGGAAAGCTTCACACACATTTGTGTGTGTGTGAGTCTCTAATCGTACTTTCTGTGGATCTCAGTGACCAAAGAGGGAAATTTTAGCTCTTTTAAAGCGATAGTTTGGATCTTTTGAAGTGCGGTTGTATGAGGTACTTATCCATAGTCAGTGTGAACAACATTTCATCATCGCTGTCGCAATCTCTCATTTTTATTTTCTTGTATTTGTTTATTCTATAACCACAAAAAGTCTGACCCAAACAGCTGATCTGCGGCGTAATACAGTTACACTTATTCGTCGGAATACGGAAGTTCTATGGTTGAAAAAACGTAGTGCCAAAGGAAAGGGCTTTCTGACAGCAAGGTAAAGCAGTGAAAATATTCTAAATATAGCGTATACTTAAACTGATATTGATTTTTAGGTGGCTAAAACATGTTTTGCTGCAGCCTCTGTCCACAGCAGCTGTTTTGTGCAGCCGGATTAATGACATTTTTTAAATATTTAAGCTTTCTGGGTGTTAATTATTATCTGCTCTAGCTTTCCCATTTTTTTGTACACAGATATGGTAATAATAAGTCCCAAAATAATGTGAAATTGCATAATTTTAATTAGAAAATGTAGAATGTCCTTCCGTGTCCGGACTCCTGTCTGTTTCTCCAAACTGGGGGCGTGCCGACCCTCTACTGCAGGTAACACACTGACTGTGGATAAGCACCTCATACAACCCCACTTCAAAACATCTGAACTCTCCCTTTAAACTGCCCAGTCATGCTCCACAGTCACGACTGCTGATATTTAACTGTAGAGGTAGCGTTTGACTATTGGATGTGAAAGAGATGTTTCATGATTTCTAATGCAGAGGAAATAATTAATCTACCTCCAGTTCTTAGCACATCAGTTTGTTTGGAGTTGGAGCTCTGGCAGAGGAGATTAGGCCAATCGCCACTCATTAATTAGCATAATTCAGCCAGTAAGTGAAGCCAAGTTTATTTACAGAGAGCTCTTTTATTTTGTTTGTGTTCTGTGTTTCCTGTGAAGCACTTTGAGACAAACAGAATAAAACGAGGATAATGAAAACAATATTTAGCAGGTCTCCATGTCACAAGAGCTGCAACGATCGTCGACTGACAGAAAATTCTGCTATTATTTGATAATAATTGCTGCCTTTCTGTATTCATATCATTGTAAATTTGGGTTTTGGAGAAAACAAGTAGTTTAATGACGTCATCTTGGATTTGAAGGCATTTTCACTATTTTTCTATATTATACTTTACTATATTATAATCATGAATCAATGATAAAAAATAATCTTTTGCAGCCACACTGTACACACACCTGTGTGCTTTATACATGGGTAAAATGCTAGACATCATAATAACTTTACATTACATATATTGGTTAGACATATTAGTCTATATTATAATTGCATCATTAGTTATAAATAGATATAACTCTTGTGAAATCACACTGTTCAGTAATGTTTGAGTTTCATGCAGTTGTTTCAGTGTAGAGGTGAAGTTTATGTTCTGTGAGAAAGGAGATAAAAAAAGAGATTCTGGGCAAATTCTTGTTTGTCAGTCCTGAACAGCCATCACACTCCCTCTGAACCTTAAAGCAATGTTTGACTTTTGGATGACTTCTGTACTTTTCACAAGGTCTACACTCACAAGATCTGTCAAATCGTCACGGCAATTTCCTTTTTTATATAAATAAATATCCCTTTACTTTGACTTTCAGACACAGGCATTCAAAATGTTCAAAACCCCACATGCTTGGGTAAATTATTTTTGATGTACTTATGACAGTGCATGCATTATGACTGCACGATTTGAGGAAAATATGCGATAATGATATTACTTTCAAAAACTAAACAGATATTAAAGTGTAGTCAGTTCTGTACTCACAGTACCTGTGCTTGTGTCACGTCGTCTCTCCTGTATCCAAAATATTTCCAGACGGCTGATTTGCTGATTTTTTTAGGCACCAGATTCTCTGGGGCATTAGCACTTTTGTCTGCACTCATCTTGTCACCGTCCTTCAGCCATGCAGAGAAGTACAGCAGCACCTGTCTAATAAACCTCACTTAAATGCGTGCGGATTCTGACTAATCCGACGATGCCTAACGGCGAGGGCTCTGTCTGACTGGCTAGAAAGCTAACAGCATTGGCTTGTATCAGACAAAATAGCAGCGAGGGACAGAATGTAATTTAATACGTTGTTACTCTATTTAAAGTGCAATATTGCAGTCTTTCACAATGTGTTAATCGTGCAAATCATTGCGATGACGACAAAAAACAACAACATCGATATATTGTGCAGCCCTACTACAGTATGCATGTCTTTTAAAAAAAAAATCAAACTTGCAAGTTTAACATGGAGCACAATAAATGTACCACAGGTCAGCAGAAAAATAACAGACAGATTAAAGACATTTTTCTGATGACATGTTGTATCACTTACTGTAAAACAGATGAAAAGAGATTAAACAAAGCCGAGATACTATCTTTATAAACTGTTTCTATTTGGAGACCACAGAACAGATTCATCACAGCCTCTGTCAAAAAAGGGACTTTTTTCTCT
This sequence comes from Heterobranchus longifilis, assembly GCA_028570985.1. Taxonomy (NCBI): domain Eukaryota; kingdom Metazoa; phylum Chordata; class Actinopteri; order Siluriformes; family Clariidae; genus Heterobranchus; species Heterobranchus longifilis. Next base: position 12,906 of record JAOVVB010253627.1, on the reverse strand, counting down.
CAATCTGATGAGTCATGTACTGTCGCTAAACATATTTCTCTCGCTAAATAAAGAAACACAATCAGATATCAAAGTCGTACAGTACCGGATCTACAGTTTGACGGAGACAGACCTTTGTGGTGCCTCAATACGCTGCAGACCACATGGATGAGTTAACTTGAAGGCAGATAGGGAAAAAAAAGTTTAGTCATACTCCATTAGGCATACAGCTGTGTTGGGGGACATCTTCAGAAGCTCCCTGTTAAAAACTAATGGTGAGTGTATTATTGCCGCCATCAGTGGGCAATAATACACTCATAAATCATATTAGCTGATCTACCCTACATATGTCAAGATGGAAAAGTATGTGAAAGGTATTTGTTTGTTTACATGTATATATCAGGGGATTAGTCAGGTTTATGTTATTAAAGGGAACAATATTGTATTGTATATATTTATCTTCTTCCTCCTGCAGTCCATAAACTGAAGGGCTCAGATGAAGAACACAGCTTGGTGTAAATATTAGCAAAATGTTTTTTTAGGTATCTACTTTCATGTGCAACTTTTCTGCATTAGTGATTCACTGTCAGTGCCTGGTGTGACATTCATTTAGTGTATGGAGAATAAGCATTAGTGTTTTCCTTCAACAGATGTCCTGGTTTCACACTCTGTCTCATCATTAGCATTGACTTTTGTGTGTGTATAGATATATATATGTGTGTGTGTGTGTGTGTGTGTGTGTGTGTTTGTGTGTGTGTGTGTGTATAATTATTTTGGAGGGCATTTTATTAGACAGTCGACAGTAGAGAGAAATGAGAAGAGTTTAACGGTGACCTCAATCTTCTCCTAACCTTAAAAAGCACTTTTACATTACTAACCTTCACTGTACTTAAGTCATACGTTAGTATACATGCAGAGATACTGCAGCTGAATAACTAAATAACAATATGTTAGCTGTGAAAGTATTAAAGATATGTACACGCAAAGAGAGGTCTTGTACTAGCTCTCGCCTGCTTACCTCTATTTTTTTATAGTGTATGTAGTGTGTACGTACATTCTTTCAAAATGTATTTGAATTTAAACTTTTTTTTGTGATGGATTAACAGATTAAAAAATGTGGAAAAAGCCAAATATTCAGTATTTTACAATATTATTTTTAAGTGTAAATTTATAGTGAATTACTGGCTACTGAGTTGCATTACTTTTACAGTTTATACTATAATTATATGATCACATACAAAATACAAAATCACAGTTCATTACAGTATACTATAATTTGCTGTAAAATACACAGTAACTTGCTGTGAAAGTATTGCAACTAGTAGCCAGTAATTTACTTTAAACTTGCAGTCAAATTTACAGTGTATGCTGTCACTATATCTAGCATTTCCCAGCTAATCCAAGTTTTGTATAATGTATATATTTTATATTTAGCTATTAGAAGCTTTATTAGCTTTATTTCATCCTTAATCTGAAAAGTTACTAGTAACTAAAGCTGTCAAATAAATGTAGTGGAGTAAAAAGTTGCATAAAATGGAAATACTCGAGTAAAGTACCTTGGATTTGTACTGGAGTGCAGTACTTACTATATTGCAGATTTCTGTTACATTCAGACAATTTATTGAACCTTTATTTAACCATTTATTTAACCCATTGAGATCAAGGATCTCTATCACAAGGCTGCCTGGGCCAAAAAAGCAGCAGTTGTTAAGTAATATAATCCAGGTGCCTCCACATTTCCCCCCCAAAAAACATCTCTGTAATACACAATAGCTGTGTCATATCAGTTGTAGGATTTTTCAGTTGGTACATTTTCAGACACTCAGCTTTCATCTCACATACTGTTGTCAGCTGCAGATAAACTCTCCCAGATAAAACCACACAGGAAGGTATTGTCTTACAGCAAAATATTACATCTGCCCTTTGTCTTTTTTTCGGCCTGAAGTAATGTTTCTCCTTTCCGCTGTCCTCCCTCTCCTGCCTCCCCGTCTCTCTGCCGGCTTGTCAGACAGGAGCTTTCAAGAGAAACTTCAGCTCTCCTCTGTTAACCACGGATACGCTGGGTGTGGTCAGAGAGGCTCCCGCTGCCCAGGGTGAGTGATGGAAACGCTGGCTGATTTCTCACAGCACCAAACAAACTACAATCTCAGGATGACTAATGACCATGTCTGTGGCCTTCGATCCTCGATGCCTGACAGGCCACTGTGTGTGTGTGTGTGTATCCATGTCCGTATAGTGTCCGCTATAAAACTGCACATGTGTTGCTCTGTGTCTGTGTGTAGAGGCAGATAATGGCATTCTTGACCCCGTGTATGAGGCACTGCGCTACGGGACGTCGCTGGCTCAGATGAGTCGCTCCAGCTTCAGCAGCATCTCAGAGTCGCCCTGTCATGAGGTATAAAAACACACATAAAACACCAGCCGTTCATATAAATCCATGTTGACATTAATCGTACCAAGAATATTGCTGACTTTGCTGGCTGCAAATCTTTCTTTGTTACAGGCGGAAAAAGTGCAAGACAAACTAGAAAACCAGCCAATAGCTGAAGAGGAGCACATCCCAGGAAGTAAGTCAAATCATTTACAAGTTTTCATCAAGTTTTAACAGAGAATTGGCAGCTTTTAAAGATAAATACTGAAAAGCCTTAAAGGAACAGTTTGACATTTTGGGAAACATGCTTGTTTGCTCTGTTTTCCGAGAGGTAAGTGAGTTGTTGTTTTGATTGAGAGCAGCAGAAAATTACATATCGTGCGTTTTTAAAGGATTTTTTAAACATTTCAGTGCAGAGAAGAAACTTTCTGAGTATCTGTAAATTTACAGAAAACCTTCTGGAAGAATACATTTTATTTCTAAGGTATATGAAGTACAAACGTTGAGATTCTTTCCACAAAGTGACACATTTGTGGCTGTATGTCAGACTGAGATTAAGTACTCTATAGAGGTGGTGTGTGTGTGTTCTCTCTGCAGTACTTCAACCTCTCTGTCTTTAGTCCCAGGAGAAGGGATCATCTCTGTTTGTACTGCTGCCACTTTGCAGTAAATGACCTTGACTTCTGTCTTCCTTCTGTTTGCCGCAAAGTGACAATACCTCTCTGTGTGTCCCTCCCTTTTTTTCCTTCCTCTTGCACCCACACTCTTTCCCTCTTTCCCTCTTTCTCTGTTTTTACACATGACCCTTCTTTCTTTCTTTCACACATATTGTCTTTCCTTCCTCTTTTTCTTCCCCCTCTCTGTCTCTCCAGTGCTCACCCCTCCTGAAAGCGAGAAGGCTGATTCAGAAGACAGGGTCAGCCTGAAGGTGTGTAGTCAGCACTCCTCTCTTCTTTCAGCCGATTTTTCTTGGTGAAAATTCACTCTGGCAACCCCCCGTTCAAACTCTTCATCCTTTTCGGTTTCCGACTTCCACGTGAGAAAACGTGCAGATAACAATCTCCTTTCTCTCTTTTGATTCTTTTCATCAGACTCCTAAGAAAGTCGAGGTCCACTCCGTCCACACATACGTGGCTCTCTACAAGTTTCTGCCTCAGGAGAAGAACGACTTGGAACTACAGTCAGTCTCATTTCTTTGCATACTGTACTGACTGTGTACACGAGAGTAATCAGATGAAAGAGGAGGAAATGTGTACCTGGCCAGGATTTACTGACATTCACACACCATCTGCCTCCGCAGCGGGATGATCGTAGGGGGGTTGCAGGGTTTGGCTCGGGAGGGGGGAGCGTGCTGGGAGGCCGGGAAGGACAAACAGCTGCGTTGAGTGTGTAACATGAAAAAGAGCCTTTGTATGTTAGTAGGTGCAGGAAACTGCTGAGTGTGTTGTGTTATGACACCCACCACTAATCTGGAGGATGCGTCTGTGCAAGAAGAAAGCACACGAGGTGTTTCAGTCACATGGACAGAGCAGTCCAGTTTCCTCCGAAAAATAACTGATGTCATAGTGACATTTACAGCACAACACAAACACAAGCACAAACAGGAAAAATAAGTTAGAAACCGGGTGACATCAGTGCCGAGTAGGGCTGTCCCAAATACCATTTTTGGAGCTCTGAAGCTTCAGTGAGAAATATTTGAGTATATTCAAGCTTCGACGGGGACGGGGGGGTGGTAATGACGTGAGACGGGCGGGTGAGTGAGGAGCTCCGGGCGATGTCACAATGGAGGGCGGCTGGGCGTGTACTGCCTGCGCTGCAGTGACACAGATCCGGCAAAGTTTCCCTTTAATCAAAACACTCACATAAGAACGGAGCAGAGCCTGAATATTTTTGGAACTTATGAACTCTGTCAAAATCAGCAGGGGGAGGTGCATAGAAACAGCTGATTGCGGCTTGCAGCTGTCTTTCTCATGCTTTTTCCCTTCTGTCTGTGGATTTCTACAATGCGGGGGGTGAAATTAGGGTTGAAAGTTCTATTTAAAACCACGAAAAGCAAGCAGGCTAAGAAACCGATCTAAGTGACATCAGTTACAGCTATGCACCTACACATGCACCCCCCTGGCCTACACACAACAAACAGCGCAGTCCATCTGAGAATATTAACTCATAATAATGAATGTTGATGCATAATGAATAATGTTGGATTACCATTCCTTATTTCATGGAAATAAAACAAAAAAACCTGAAGCATTCAAATACTGATTTGGACGTCGATTATCATGCAAGCATTCAGGCCAGCCCTACATAAAACCTGAAAAATAAGATAGAAAACACCTATTTTGTGACATCAGTGCTGAGTGCTACCTGACTAATAGCCTGATCTTATATGTGAGACATAACTTAAGATAAAAACAGTCAAATTGCTTCTGAATGGATGCTCACTGTGACATTACTGATCATCACACATGACTCACTTCTTGTAATGTGACTGCAACATTTTTCTGTTTAAGGAGTATTTTGGGGAAAATACGCTTATTTGATTTTGTGCAGAGACTCATGTCTGCACACTAGAAGCTAGAAGCAGCAGCTAGTTAGCTTAGCTTAGCTTAGCATCAAGCCTGGAAGCAGGGGGAAATAGCTAGCCCGGCTCGAGCACAAAACTTCCCGTTAATGTAAGTTTGTGTACGGATGAAACAAACAAAATACAGAGCCAGGCTTGCTGTTTTCCCCTGCTACCAGTCTTTATGCTAAGCTAATATTTGGTGGCTGTAGCTTCCTATTTAGCATGCAGAAAGTGAATAAGCATATTTCCTCAAATGTGGTGAAAAATGCAATCTGTACAAGACTGTGTTTTTCCTCCAGGCCTGGCGACAGAGTTCAAGTCACAGATGACTCCAACGAGGACTGGTGGAAGGTAGGCTGTGAGAAAAAAAATCTTTCTATTCAAAAGCACTGAAGTGAATGAAATATTATCACTACATATCTCCAGATTGCCTTTGAATAGACACTACAGTAACACACACACATATGGACTTCAGTCAGACAATCTGCTGAAGTTTTTCCATTCAACGCAGAGCTGTGGAGAGACAGTAAGAGGAAAGAGCTGCAGGATGTGCTTGAAGGACGGCAGGTGTGGGTGTTAGCAGAGCTAGTTATCATGAAGAGGAAAAGAGGAGGAAGACAGATTGCAGTCAGTGTTTAATGAGGCAGCTGAAGATCTTAACCTTCACCAAAGGACGGACAGGTCTTTACGTCAACGCAACACCAGGGGAAAGTACCGGGATATCCACTTTGATAAAATGACAGCAGAGTAACCATATTTTTATAGCTTATAGGCCTATTACTGGTGTAAAAAGATATGTATTCAAGTCAAATACTGTAGCTATCCAAAGAGTTACCTAGTTACCTCTGCTGCAACATGAAAAGATGATTGACTGATTACATGACAAAACAAAACTACTTCTTCTCAAACTGTAATGGCTGCCATTTAAATGTAATACTACAATTGAATCCAAATGCATGTAAACAGGGTTCGTACAAAGTTTGGAAAGTGCTTAATTTTTTATTATGTTTTCAAGATTAGGAATATGGTTAAATTCAAACATACTCCTTGAAAATGCATAATCTGGTGTTTCATCACAGTCACTCATGTAAACCAAAAATATTTTAATATTTGAAATGAAACCATCTCGTCGTCACACCAGACAAAACATACACAGTTAATATGAACAGCTGGTAAAATAAACAATGATTGCTGTGGGTAGAAATTCTGGAAACTTTAATTTTCACAAGCATTTATAGTAACAATTGAGATGTGATGATAAAGGCTCCAAGAGTGTGAAAATTTTTGGGTTAGGTACCTTGAAAGTGTTTGAAAACTGCTTGAATTCCTCTAAAAGAGGAACAATTTTACAAAAAAAAACTTTATTGTAGTATTGAGAGTAATTTCCACCCATGCAAACCCATTCCATTACAGAAAACTGACACTTAAACCCCCCCTCCTGCCATTTTAGTGTAAACACACCTCTGCTAAATGTAGAGGAACCAACATCTGGACGTGAGCAAAATAGCTAACTGTGCACCCAGGGGCTTTGCACGCTTGTGTGCCAGAGTCTCTGAAGAGAATAGAGGGGGATTAGGGCTCCACAAATGCAGATGCTTTTTGGTCTAGTACTGACGTTGCTAATTAGGGAACAAAAACATAATTTTTATTTCTATTTTTCAGCTAATTGTGATGGTTTATTTAAATTCCAATGTGTTACTGTGCTATAAATGTGATGCATATTTAGGCAAGCGGCCAAGTAAACAGAAATGAAAACACAAAGAATCTAATTGCGTATGCTCAGCCAAGGACTGTCAAGGGCTGTAGTGGGAGCTGCCTGTTTTTCTGTTTGTGTTGACACGATTGAAAGACGGTAGTTCCTTTTTGTCAATAAGCCGGCAAATTGTGGCTTATTACGACAGTAATCAGCATCAAACATTTTTTTTTTTTACTACTGATTTGTTTTCTATGTCTGATGAATGCAGACTTCAGTACCTGTTTACAGAAAAAGTGTTTAATTTAGCTCAGTTTGTGTTGTGATGCTTACCAACAACGTAAGCAGGCACTTTATGTTTGATGTGTTAAAGGCACAGTCTGTGTCTCAGATGTGTCGGATTGTGTTTATATTATATGTTTACATGCATGGAAGTGTATTATGTGTCATAAATGATGTTATTGCTCTTGTTTGTTTGTAGTGTCTTGTAAGCTCATGCGGGCTTGGCACCTTCTGGTGCATGACACTTTGAAATAAAACAAAAACTAACTAACTAACAAGCAATTACCAACCTTTTTTTTCACTTTTTTTGCCAAAGCAGAACAGAACATATCTATTTATAACTGTGTGTACATGTTTGGGTGTGTTTACCAGGGGAAAAGCAGAGACAAGGTGGGATTGTTTCCGGCCAACTTTGTGCAGCGGGTCCGCCCCGGTGAGCGTGTGTGGAAGGTCACCGATGGTTTCCACGGCAACCGAGACAAAGGCCAGATGACTGTGAAAGAGGCCCAGGTGAACACACAATTTTCCCCTCTCTTGCTCTCTCTCTCTCACACGCACACACACACACACACACTGGATACATTTTTTAAATGTATGCAAATTCATGCAGAAAACTGCTGAGATTACAGAGGACGGCATGTTATGGCTTTCCAATGCAGCTCACTTTTCGCCTCAGTCCACAAACTCTCTCACATTACTGAATGTCACTTGCTCCTCCTCCTGCTCCATGCTCCTCTCTCCACTCCCTCCCTCCCTCCCTCCATCACCCGCTCCCCCTCTGCAGATCTGTGTGGGGAAGAACGAGGAGATTGACGGTTTCCTCCGGCTGAGCAGCGGGAAGAAGAGAGGCCTGGTCCCTCTGAAGTATCTGCTCGAAATATGATGGCTTCTCCTTGACCCTCAGTTTGATAAAGTTCACTATGACGGAGGAATACTCAGGAGTGTTTACCCGACACCTCACTGACCGCCAACCACCCACCTCTACCCCTCCAAAAAGTGGCAGTGAATTTGCAGCTTGAGTGGACGACGACTTTGCTTTTTACTGCAGAAGCTTTTAAGACTTAAAGGAGGCGTGTGTGTGTGTGTGTGGAGGAGTTCTTTAGAGCTGCTTTTCTTGTAGCACAACTTTACTTTGTGTGCTTTTATACACAACAGAAATGTAGCATCATGTTGAAGAGGATAGTGTGCAGGAAGTCTGGCTACCTCACTAGCCATTTCCATTGGTCATCCGAAAAATGGGAGAGGACTACGTTACTATGATGTCAAGGCGTGAGCAAACTGTCTTCATTTCACTGTTTGTGTAGAGAAAATAAGAGGTGGTGAAAAGATTGTAGCTGTTTATTGTAGTGGCTTGTGCAAAACACTTTTTGATTGTTTCAAACCCTTTAACAGATTTGATTTAGTAGACTCGACTGAGGGTATAAATCCAGTTTTGTATGTGCAACTCACAACGTGCACACGTCTGCTGTTGTAATTCATGATGTGCACATGTGTAACTCCCGCTCCGACTAGAAAATGATTCAGGTATTACATTGTGTGTATGTAAAAATTTAAAACGTCTTCTCTGCTACATCTTGGTCAAATGAAAGTCATAACACACACACACAAACACACACACACACACACACACATACTGGGATTTTCTGCATTTCAGACTGCTCTCCAGTGATTAGATTACTGTACATTTGTGCTCTTCACAGCTCCGATGTGACAAATGCTTTACGTGCACCTCTGGGAGATTTTTTATCCTCAGTACGCCCTTCAATGACTCTCTCTCTACACACACTATCACACATAGATTTTTGTAGTTCACTCTGTCCCATGTAACTCTAAAATCAACCTCTAGATTCTGCTTCTTGTCATTATACTGTCAGCGTTGTTTCTCTGTATGTAAAGTCCTGTAATTCTCGCTGTCATATCCGGTCGTGTACGTGAGGATGGTGTGCTGTCTCGACTTTCTGATGCTTTTCTTGCATGGAAGAGCAGAGCAAAGACTGTAATTCAGGATGATGGATGAAAAAAAAAAAACCCAGACTCAGTGTTATTTGTTAAAAAAGTGATGACTTTTCAAACGTTCGGTCTCTCAGAAGGTCATGTTCCAAACTTCAGCTGTCAAAAAATGTGCTGAATTTTTGATGAATGGCTAATGTTTCTCCCAGCACACGCGATTACTTTTAAATAACACTGAGGGACTGTTATTATTTCTGGGATACAAGGCAAAATCACCGCACACCATTTGATTTATTGCTCTGTCATTATAAACCTTAAGGCAGTGACAAACTGCCTTTGTTGCGGCAATAATTGTAAATAAAGATATGACCATATTTGTAAATAGCCTTATAAAGATACTGTATATATATTGGCTCTGAATAGCATTCTGACCGAGAGGTTTACAGCTATCCAGAAGCCACTTAAGGGCATTAACCTCACAGTTATAAATTACAGGAGATCATTATTTATTGTCCCACTTAACAATGTATGCATCTCTTTGCTCAATTAACATCTAGCCCTGTCAGCACAAATGTTTTCAAATACTATGCACAACAGTTCTAGTCACTCACTTTATTTTGTACTCCGCTTTATTCCCAGCGTAGCCACACACCTGTCTGTATATACCTGTGCTTTTGCAAAGATTTGAATTTGGACTCCAGCTTTTTCAAAGTGTCCATCTTGGATCACCATGCTAATCCTAAACATTACCGTCACTGGCTAGAACCAAGATTGGCTCAGGATCAGTATTACCCAGGTGAATTCCCGTCCTCACCTTAATGCACACTACCAGGCTAGTTCTTTGCATGGCTAGCTGCCCCTGTGATCCTCACATCTCTCAATAAAGTCAGATGAACTGTCAATGTGTGTGCTCTTTTATTTGAGAAAAAAAACGTTGTTTTCTGTTCTTTGTGTGGCTCTGTCAAACTGTTTTACCTCATAAATGCTGGAATTAAGCCAATCATGGAAGAAGTATACAGATCATTTACTGTACTCAAGTTAAAGTAGTAATACTACATGTTCTAACAGAAAACTGCATGCATGAACCTAAAAATGTGCACAATATGGGACCTTTAAACATGCAAAAGTAGCCCACTGGCAAAGTAGTTATTGTTAGGAGTGATATGGGCTTTCATAGATCCTCTTTGTCCTTTTCCCTCTTCCTAAACATTTTGGACTTTTTTTTGTTTTCATTGAGAAATAATAATGAGATGTTGTTGGTTGTGTGTTAATAAAAGGATGTCACTCTGAGATGCACGTGCATCCTGGAGTTTAATGACATGACGAGGCTCAGGTGTTTGGCATTTGAATGCACGCTCGTTACTCAAGATACAGCTCCACACACCTTTGCAACTCATGAACTTTTGTTGAAGACCACCTCTGTTGTATTTTAGGGGATCCATCCACCACCAACCTGACCTGAAGAAACGTTACTGATGCTGGCGGAAGTCCTGTCTGAGGGGGTGGCTGCTAAATCGGTAAGCTAACCCACCTCCAGGCTATTTTCTCTAGTCTTGGATCAGTCCATCTGCTTCTGTTTCTTTCCTCGATTCACCCTTTCTACCTGACTCTGTAACATTGTGCAGAATGGACCATGTCAGTGTTATAGCCTATTATTGTATTACATTATATCATTATTGTTTGTTTATTTAGCCGAGCCTATATGTTTATTTGTACAAGGACACGTATGTTGCATAAACCAATGCCACACAGCACAGCATTAAGCTAATTTGCAATGTCTGTCCCTGGATGGGCCTTTAAAATACATAAAACTCAACAACAAATACACATCCATTAATGCACTAACATGCGTTGGGTACTTTAACAGGGGCGGAGCTAGACTCTCAGCACAAAGAGGGCGGGGCATTCTGAAGGGGCCTTTCTGATAAATTCATTTTTTAAATTCACAACTATAAAATAACTGATCCTACCTTATCCATAATCACAAATGGTCACTTATTGAGCCAAGCAAGTGAAGCCACTTTGTCAGACAAGCTTGTTCTGAAGAACAAAAACAAGAAAACAGTGTGCCGGTCACGTACTAATGTTTCAGCACAGACGACAGCAAGCAGCTGTTCAGCACTGCCACAGATAGACAGCGACAGGTTTAGATCAGGGGCCAGATGCATAAAAGATGAGCATGCACAAAAAGCATGCATAGGCCATTATCCACACATAAATATAAAGTAAGAATGTGCGGATCTCACACAGACTTCAGACCAGAGTACACACGGTTTTAGCTGAGATAGCTGCAGGTGAAATGATGAAGAGATGACTGATTGTGTTGAGAGATGAGTAACCTTTTATTTTTATTTTTTTTATTTTTTTTAAGTTGTTGCCAATTTCACTGATTGTGTTCTAATTTGTAGAATGTCAATCAAAGGTGCAATCATAAGTTTGCTGTCTTTCTTCCAAAATGCAGTTGTGTTTTTAGTGTTTGTAATGTGTTTCAACCTTTAGTGGGGTGATTGTTACATTTCTTCACCCCAGCTGTAATACAGTAGATTAGTATAGGGGCCCCTACTTGGCATGGGCCATGGGGCGGCTGCACACTCTGCCTCCGCGGTAGCTCCAAATATAGCAGCTATTAACTGCTTTGTAAAATCAGAATCTGAAAAGTAACAAGTAGGCCTAGCTCTGTGGAATAAATGGTACAGGATGTCCCTGTGAAATGTAGCCTAGTGGGAATAAGTATACAGTAGCCTACTATAAAATGGAAATACTCAAGTAAAGTACTTGAGTTGAGTCTATTCTTAGTGGCTTTCCACCGCTGTATAAAACATACATTTTTAAGATCACTCTGGGCCCATATACTGGGAGACGCTCACAGCTTGTTCATCTGTGTCCTTCATTACTTCCACACTATTTTTTTTTTTTTTTACCCCAGTCAAGACTGTCCATCCCTCATGTGGTCAGACTATGTTCTGTCCAGTAACTGGCCCGGCCTTGATCGACACTAATTACATGGTGACCCTGTAATGCTGTCAAGTGCACTTCTTCATGAGTTGATGTGATAAATGATGGAAGATTGGGCGTCATATTTCACTGTGTTTAATCAGTGTGTTGAAGACAAACAGTGACCTTATAGTGGAGGCCGCTCTTTTTTCTACCTTTTTTTTTTTTTAAAGGATATTACTTCTCACAGTGCAACTGACAAATGACTAATGTCACAACCAGATTATATTAATAAAATGATAGACTGGGCACATTTTTAACAAGACTAAATCCTGGGCTACATTGAATGTGTAATGTATGCAGACCGTTCGTGGAGCGGCTGTGCAGCAGAATGTATTTTTTTACCGGCTACACAACATGCTGATGTTTAGCATGTGTTTACCATGTTAGCACTGTAACATGCTAATTAGCACAAAACACAAAGCTGAGGCTGATGGGAATGTCATTAAATTTTGCAGGAATTTCTTATAGACACATTAGACACATTATGACCTGATGGTGGCACTAGATGAAAAGTTAAGGGATTGCCAAAGTTACTCAAATTTATTCCAAGGTGGAAACAGGTGTCTGTGCCAAATATCATGGCAGTCCATCCAACAGTTGTTGAGATATTTCAGTCTGGGCCAAAGTATAGTGGACCAACAGACTGAGAGACTGACACTGCAATCCATAGAGCTGCTAGCATGACTACAGCAATCTAAAAAAATCATCCACCCACTTTTGCTCTCCACTAAGAAGCACAAATTGAATGCAGGAAATCTGCACTTTAACCTCATATTCAATGTGTAATTTCACACCTAAATTCATAAGCTACTGAATCCAAACAGAAAATGTCTCCCTTCATGGCCTCAGATGTACACTGAGATCTTTCATTTGACTTGACAGTGCAGAGCCTGAGAGGACTTCTTGTTCTTAATGACCATAAATAATATGATTAACTCCCAATAAAATTAATTGGCAACGGAGAAGCTGCTGGCAGGCCATAGACTAAGCTGGCAAATAGTGTGTGTGTGTGTGTGTGTGTGTGTGTGTGTGTGTGTGTGTGTGTGTGTGTGTGTGTGTGTGTGTGTGTGT
>JAOVVB010253612.1:0-35308 GCA_028570985.1 Heterobranchus longifilis | reverse complement strand
TGTTTAAAGTTGCACTAAAAACACTTGAATTTGTGCAGTGACATGCAGTGCAAATAAAGTCGCTGCCAGGCATATTGCCGGTGTACAAACTCACGAGAGCAGTTTCTGATATGCAGTTTACCTCTGGTATCTCTCAAATTGATAAACGACATGAAGGCAATCCAAAGAGGGCTTCGATAGGATTGAGAATTTGCTCTTCGATGTAGAATAGTCCCAGTCCACGTGCAGCTTATCCTTATAAAGTGGCGCGTCTGCGGGAAAGGTGCGCAGCAGTCCCAGTACGCGCATCCAACACTTCACCTGTGTGCGTAAAAGTCTCAGGAGAGCTTAATTTATTGGATACACACAGCGGTGGACAAGTATTTCACTCCGACGTAATTAATCACACTCCCTCGCGGAGAAGACTGCTCTTTCCCTTTCCTAACTTATTTCTGTCTGAGGGCAGCAGAGGCTCGTTTTCAACGCCAGAGGCAGGACTCTCTCTTTTCCTCTAACCCTGATATGTGGTAGGCCAGATCCCACTCTAATTGGCTGCGAACCTGACACTGTATTTTCTTTATAAGCCTATCAAAAAGTGGCAACGGGAAGAAAGTTAGTCAGAATTACCTCAAAAAATGTGCTCGTCAAGGTCAGAAATAAAGGTTAGTCTTTCAAAACTCTATTTGCAACACACCATGAAGACAGGCTGACAAGTGTAAGTTGATATGCAAAACATTTGACTAATTACCAGGGTGTCTTGAATTGCAAGCTCATTGGAACAGCTAATAAATAAACTGCAGCACTGCAATCAACAGGCAGGCATTGAGGAAATTCTTGTGAGACTCATAAATTAATCACTCTGATTTCCAAGGCTCCAAACGGAGATGTCGGCAAATTAATGAAAGGAATTATTCATAATATGTATATCCTCGGACTGTTCTTAATAAACATTGTTTTTGTAAGGATGGAGTAACAGTATTGCTGCGGGCCACTAATTATAAGGCGAAGTAAAAGAAGGTTAAGTAAGCTTGGTTCCCTAATAACCCCGCGTCTTTCAGGGGTTACACACCCACGTGGCTCCTCATTCAAACATTTAGTGACAATAAATACATCCGCATTGTTACTGTATTTGCTATGAAAAAGGATTGAATCATTTATCACAGTTGTTTGAATTGAAGCATGTGTTGTTAGCTTTAGATAATGTAAAGCCTTGTAATGGTAGGGCAGAGTGATCATTTAGATTGTGCCACTCTGCATCTCGTAGTTCACTTGCACAGGAAAAATGACACACCATAGAAAACGTATCAGCAAGTAACAGTAAATATATAGACCCTAAAAAGGTAATTAGAAATAAACCAGCTGTGAAAGCCAGGAAAAGAAATGTGCACAAAGCATTATTCATTGTTTTACTCTTTAATTTCTTAATTAATTTCTGACAATGGTAGATTATTTCCAGTCCATTCATTTATAAGAACCTAGTTAGAACAGAAAGTTAAAATTTAAAAAAAAAGAAAGAAAATATACAGTGAAAAAATTAGCCATTTTAAACCACTATAATCCAATATGCCAAGGATACTGCAGTGACTGAAGGGCCTGCAGCTGTGGACATCATGACAGTGACTGTTCTCCGTCTAAATATACAAGCATGAAATATTTGCAGCTATGATGACTAAGGAGCTTACACAAGGCAGTAGCAGGGTTAGTCCTGCATGTGGGGAGGAAGTGGAGATTTTAGTGGGCTGGTAGGTTTGTCTTAAGCATCTGCATGACTGCAGATGGGTGATGATGAGACAGACACAACATTGAGAAGTCTGCTCAAAGGAAGCTTTCATTTTTGTGCCCTATCATATCAGAGAAAAAGATGAAGAAACATCAGATCACCAGAAGATTTCTCCTCCAATTATGTTGTGGCCTAAAATTTAGTGAATGTTCAATAGAGATTGACAGTACTGCTAATCAAGAGAACATGATCACACAATAACAATTTGTCTAGAAGGACGAATGAGGGAAATTAAAATAACAGCTAAAAATATTTCTTCTTGATTTTGGGGATCATTGTAAGATGGATAAGGATGTGAGGTGAGTTCAAACCTATTAGCAGTTGTCATCACTCATAATTTGTACATTTCCTCATGGAGTACACAAATTCTGTATGACAGCTGCATGGTTGTGATATTGCTAATTTAATGTCTAGTTAAATAATTTAGTGAGTAATGAAATGGAGTGAAACAAAAAATGTGTACTCTCTGGCATTAACTGAGGTCTGTGTGAACTGTGATTCTGGACCTGAGAGACTGCTGCGGCTTCCACCTCTGCATGTTAGCGTGGCTGTGGATGTGACCAGGATGTGGACCCCGACCCACGTTAAAGTCATCTGCAATATAAACAAAGTCAAACAATCAAATTCAAACGTGTAAAACCCCACCCAGCATTAAAGAATGATAAATGTGACAACAGAAAAATCAAAATGAATCACTTCTACGTTTCCACATTTTACTGAAATATTATATATTAGGATTTAGCTGTTTCTCAATGTTATACCTATCCATATTATCACATTTTTAATAACACTTAACTAATGGATACATGGAACTAAATCAAAGATGTCACAATGGAAAAACAAAGGACAGTGAATAAAAAGTAGGGACATTTAAATCACTGTAAGAAGTTAAGGGCTGATTTGTTAACCTGATTTCCATGAATTCAAATTAGGGGAGTAATGTGGGCAAATATGTTACAATAGATTTGAAAACTACAGAATTGAGTGACTTACTTGCTAAGGGATAGGGGATCAACGGTCCGGTCATCAAATGTGTGTTGTTTTTTTTCTTCTTGGCCTCTTTGGATGCTTTCCAGTTAATAAGGAACTGTCTGGTTAACTCATTAATTTCCTTGCCATCGAGAACCTCTATAAAAAAAAAATAAAGCAATGAAACATTAAACATTTAATTTGAAATTGAAAAGTGAACCTTGTATATTTTTACTTTTATCATTAAGTGGTGTCACTGGTATTAGCCTGAGTAAGTCAAAGAAATAAAGTGTATTTTCATATTAGGATGTCAAGAAAATGAGTATCTCACCGAGGCTTTTGCACACGGTTATCAGGCGGTCTCTGTACTTTGGTTTTTTACACACAGGATTTCCACCCAAATCCATTTGAAGCAGCTGTGGCCAGTAGCTGAACACATCCTCTAACTCCTGAAAACACACAAAAAGACAAACTTCCCCTATAACATGTTGTGTTTTCATTTTAACCACTAATGATTCAAATGGCAAAAGTGTGTCTCTGCTATAGCTAAACAGGAAACAGCATGGACAACTTTCTTTTAAACAAATATGCATATTTATAATTACTAATCAGAGACAAACATGAGGAAAACCTTTAAAGATGTGGTATAAGTGAATAGTAATGTGAAGTACAAGGGCCAATGGAGAGTGCATAAACAACACATCAGTCTATTTTAATAAACAGTGTCGCCGGTGTCATGTAACTACAAGTTTTCTCCTGGGGCAGTGTGAGGCTGGCTCCTCCAGCCAGTTGCCTGCAGTTGTATGTTTATCTAAAGGCACATTAATCCAAGCCTGGAAATATGAATACTCTCTGGACACGCTCTGATTGTTCATTGCCTTCCTGTCTTGGCCAAAGCGCTTCCACTTTTCCAGCTCGTGCTGCAATCAGTTCAGAGGGGACCCCTGAGCACCGCGCGCTCCCAGGCTTTGATAAATGATCGTGTCAGGGCCGTCACTCAGAAGGCCCTCACTGAAGAGCAGCCCAGCGCCAAATTGCCCCCCACGCGGGGGCGTGGAGAACAGCAAAGGCTGGATACTCACTGAGCTCGGCTGGCTCTCTCGCCTGGACTAATGATGGGCCAGTTATGAACCTGTATTTGACCAGGGCTTCGATTCCCCTGTCCTCTCTGCCCTGCACACAGCTAACGGTCTCTGAAGATGCTCCCCATTTGTCACCCTAGCTGACTGCCTGTCATAATCTATTTTAAAAATCCATAATGCTTCCTCTGGATTCTGAGCAAATGGCGCAGAAGAAGGGATTGATCCTTCGGAGGGCTGTCTGTGCAGGATCGATAGTGGCAGACGGGTTGTATAAATTATAGGAGATATCTGCTAAAAATGACACGTGTAAAGCAATTACCTGCATCAACGTTCTCAAAAGAAAATCACTTGTGTTCAAAAAGTAGCCTCAGCAATGTAGTCAATTATAAAGCGCTTTCAGTGTGTCACCCGATAGTGTTAAATGCCAGTATAACAAAGAAGAAGTCATCAACCATTTCAGTTAATCAATTCAAACAGAAAAACAAAAACCAGCAGAGAGTGAACCTCAAAAACAAGCAGGTCATTTTTCAAGGATAAATCCTATCTCCGCCTCAGATGAATCTCCCATGAAGCCAAGTACTGGTGGTTTAAGGTATCAAATAGAGGATTCTGAGGCAGAGAGGAAAAATCAGCCTCCCAAGGAAAGAGAGAAACTACGTGCTTGTTTAAAGCTGTCAGCGAGAAAATTCTCGGGGGAATGGCTCACTGATTTGTTGAATAATTCTGACCCTGTGCGAGTCATGGAGACTGGGAACCTATGGCGGGATTTGCAGGATTTGGTTCTTTAGAACCCTGTTCTCCATATCATTTCACACATCACTGCAGAAAGCCACGGAACAATGTTAATGCTGACCTGATCAACTAATAGCTGGTATGTTGACTCTAATCCCACCATGTCATGCACAGTTGCTGTGATGTGGTACTATTTACTTTGACTGCATAGTGCACAGCATGCAGCCTGTTTCTACCTCTATCTGGTTTTAGGGACACTCTTAGTTATGTAAAAAAAAAAAGAAAAAAAAAAAAAAAAATATATATATATATATATATATATTCACCTCCATATTGTGCAATCTATTGTCAGCCGCAGAAAAATGCTGGAGTTCCTTCAGCACTGTCAGGTCCCTGATGTCATCGATGTTGTTGTTATTGATATTCAGGACACAAAGAGATTCCTGTGCAAAGAATTCAGATTAACAAGTTGAGAAGAGTTAATTTTACAGTTAATACAATGACAGAATATTACAAATATTACATTGTGGACCCTAAATGAGAAAACCCAGTGCGCACATGCACACACACACACAAATTATTACACTATTACAAAAATAGAAACTGTATTACTATTGTGTGTGGCCAAAATAAATGCACACTGTACAGTGATCATCTTTCTTCCTCTGTGGTCCATTTGGATTAAGCATTTCGATGTGTTCTCTTTATAAGCCTCAACTACTCGGATCATGTCCAAATCAGACTCTAGATAGTGCTTGTTGCTAAATATTAATCTTGGTTTGAAGTTCTATAACGGCACATTGATAAAAAGCTGGAACTCTTTAAATTTGCACAGCAATTTCTTTAATTATCCAAACAAACAAGAAGCTGAGCCTCTTGGTGTGTTTATACATGGCCTGGGCAGTAAACGAAGTAAACAGACCTAACTGATTTGTCAGACCAGAGAGAGCAACAGAGGTCTCTTTGACATCATCAAACCCAGCACAATACTGCTCTTACATAGATCACTGGCCTCTGAGAAATCTGAGATCTTTTAAATTTGATTGATAACCTACCAGGTTGATACACCCCACATATCCTTGTGTATAAAAAGAGAAAATTAGGCTTTCCTCTGACCTTTAGATTACTTAAAACATATATCATTTTAAATGAAGAAAGCCCAAATTATTCAGGGAGTGTGGATCATCCTTCTTTTCTCATATGATCTCTGTAGTGAGTAGTGTAAAAATAGGTCATACAGCCAGCGTGAGGAGAGTCATGGGGTCAAAGAGCAACTTTTCCCCGGGTGCCAGCCTCTGATTCTCGAGATGAAGCTCCGTGAGCTCACGGAGCGTGTCTAAGCCCTCCACCACTGCAATCCTGTTTCCACCCAGATACCTATGGAGCAGGAAAAGCACACACATGTTCAGACACACCTTACACTTTAAATCATCACCACAGCAAAGGACAACAATCACTTAAACTTGTCTACTCACAGTTTGGAGAGCCTCTGCAGATTGAAGAGATTATCTATATGAGTGATGTTGTTGTTCTGCATGTACAGATGGGTGAGGTTCGAGGCGAAGCCAAGGTTGCAAATGTGTGTGATCTGATTATCATACAGGTAAAGAACGGTGAGATTTCTACACATGGAGAGATCACCCTGGGAAAAAAGTAAAAGTTAGGCATATACGCAGAAGTAAAGAAGCACTGAATTCAAACGCAAGCATCGATAATGGCTACTTACAATATCTTCGATATTCTTGCTGAAAAAGTGAAGGTGGGTGAGTGTCTTGAGGTACTCCGGGAAGGAGAGGCCCCTTTTCCTTTTGAAGTGGTTTCTAGATTTAGCAATCAGATCTACGGTCAGGCGTACCATGGTGGCTCGTCACAGACGCTGCTTCAGAGAGGATCCTTTTCAGCTTCAGCCAAGCATTCAGCCCACAGCAGTGACTAGATCTGTCTGTCTGGGAGGGGAAAAAAATGGACACGTGAGCAGAAATAAGACAAACAAAAACTATTTACTAATGCCAAATTACTTCAGCATTTGAAATCACAAATGACAGGCAAAGATTAACCTTGTACAGAACTTTCAATGCCCTGAAACCTAATTGTCAATTCACAATTAGGGATAATTGATGAGGGGGAAAACATCACTATTCTCCAGGAAACTTGCTAAGAGGCCAAAGGTTGGGTGACCACTCAATGGTGGTCAATTCCTCTGGCAGACTGAGCTGAGCTTCTACTACTTCCTTTCATTCAGTACCCATGGGGCTTGTTTATTAGCTTGACCTGACATTGAGGTATGGACATTTGCACTTTGATTTTACTTTGCAAATAGGCATTATAATACATCGCCTCTCCACCTGCTAATTATACAGCAGTGTGTGGAGCTTAAAAAAAATTGGTGGAAGGTAGAAAAACGCAGAGAGATGTCAGCAGATATTTTTCACACTTGATCTCAAGGCATCAGGCCGAGGTTATAGAAGACGAGAGGCACTGATCGATAAACCAGAGCTGAACAGAAGCTAAAGGCTAGCTGAACTTATACACCCCTGGGGCTGTCCTCTGTCCTCTCCAGGGACTCAAGGACAGCAATTTATCACTGTCAAAGAAAGTGCGACACGAGATGTCCGGGTGCAGTAACTTACGTGAGGGACAGGAAATATACACGAAAGTGTAAGCAGACAGCCCGTGAAAGGTGGTGATGGCTAATTCATAGCTTAAAAAGCTATCGTACCACTGACTGTAGTGTATTCTATAACCACATGTATCATAACATTCCCTCTTATTGTGGTGAATGTGGACATGTGTAAAATATTAACTAAAGTCTCATACCTCTGGAGGTCTTCAGACAACTTTGAAATGTGAGCTAGCGAAACTGTTGTAGCTATAAAGCGAAACGCGAGTTCGGTAGGCTGTTTTGTTTGAGTATCATGTCGCTATGGAAACCACGGAAGCAACGCACATGGGTCACATAATTTGGTGCAACACCGGCGAAGCGGAAGTAACAGATGAAATAATTATTACAATTCTGTGCCATTTATTATGGTTAGCAGTATTTCGGTTAGAACAAAAAAAACACAACTGTTATCGCCATTTTAGAGAAGTACTAGTAGCCTAGTTCAATAGTAAATTATGTTATTTATATATTTATTTGCATTTTAATTGTATAATTGCAAACAAAAGCAAGATAATGGTTATAGATAAATGGTCGTTTTGACAAAAGGGAGTTGACTTACAAAATTCTGCCATATTATTCTACTATCTACTTTGAAAAAAAAAAACGTTCTGAATTTAAGAGAACTATTACAAATTATTTTGCAGTGTAGCCTAAGTAGTAGGCTTAAGTCTGACAATGGCCTTATTATCACACACACCTTAACACAAATCACATCTACTGAATTAAATACTAAAAATGCATGCTGTTTATATTTTCTGACTTTGCAGCTAAGATGACATTTATCCAAGAGTCCATCTTTCAAGGCCACATACCAAATCAGGACTACAGCCCACTTTTCCCAGTGACCCCAGTAGTGTTAATCTATATCATGTCAAGACCTGGGTTTCCTGTACGGGAGTGACTTGTCTCCACTTATGCAGGAGCACATGGCGGAGAGGAAGTGTAGCACCTCCAGCTTTCTGAGCTGGGATCAACTTCTTCACACACAGGGTCATGCTTGTGGGGTTAACTCCTCTGAGAGCCAAACTAAACATAACATCTCCAGATCTTAGTGGGGTCATTAGATCTATAGGGCCTACATACTGTAGATACTCATAGCTATTAGTCATGAGCCTTATCAATCTGCTGCTCTCATATCAGTCATTGCCAAATCACCCAGTTGTTCACAGCAAAGGAGAAGGCATTCCTCTGCAATCTGCAACATCTTTCTTTTTAATATTAATGGGGAACATACTTTGGAATTAGAAAACTGCTAAATGTTAAAAGAGTAAGGTAAACTACACGGGTAATGGATTTTTGGCTGCCCACAATTTGACTTGATTAGAATTTACATACATTTTCCTATTCCACCTTTAGTCATGCATACAAATGTCCATCTGGTGATAATCACAATATTTACATGTCCAACGAGTTCAATATGTTTCACTGATTCTTAAATCACCAAGGAAGACCAAACATTATGTGAAACTATTCTAGAAGTGCATACTCTAAATACTTTCTCAGCACTGTGACAGTCATCCATGTAATACATTTAAATATCTGGCAAAAACACAAGCTATTCAGTAGACTGTGTGCAGAAAAAAAAACCTATTCAATTATTTAAAAATTCCTATATTACATTAAATATAATCTAATAGGTTTCCTCTTCCTACAACGCTGTACTGAACACCCTCCAATTTAGGGCATGGCTTAAAATAATGGTAAAAGAAAATCATTATAAGAAGTGGTGTCAAAGCTCATGCGCATGAGAAAAAACAGACACCTCCCCTGCCCCACTGGGATTGTCTCCTCTGCGATACATGACATCAAAAATATACATTCAGCCATTACAATACCGTTAAAAAAAAAGACATGACACAAACCCAGGCCAAAGCGGCTGTCTGTAAAAAAAGGCAGACTTGGTGAGTGTCTGCTTCGATGGAGAGCAGACACGTTGGGTGAATAGACTCCAGTGTGTACGGCTTCTGTTTCTGCGCTGCATCACTGCCACGCCACAAGCTGACGAGCTGGCCACTCTGCCGGAGTGTGTACCACCGAGAGCCAAACTGTGCGGGGAGTGACTCCACGGAGACATCCCACACATGGCAGCCGATTCCCTTTGAGCCTATGCAGAAGCTGGAGTTTGTTGTTCCATTATGTAATGCTACGACAGGCTATACTTGAATGACTGACTGGTGCTAGGTTAGGCTGTGCGTTAAATGCGCCCATGGTGTGTGTTCAAATGTTGGGCTGCAGAAGAACACAGGCAAAAAGATGTTTAGTAACAGCCAGAGCATGAAGGGAAACAATGCTGCATACTGTACTATATTTACAAAAAACTGAATATGTGAAGACACATGTCCACCTTATATACCAGTAAAATTGTTCAATCTCCCAGCTTTATGTTGCATCATAGAATGAAATAAAAACATTTTGTTTAGTATGAAATACCCACATACAACAGTTGCACTTTTTAGGATTTATTTTTTGCATGGATCCTTGACTGTATAATACATAACTACTTCTAGGACAAAAGAAGAAATGGAATTTAAAAAAAGCAATCCCAGGAGAAATCACAGACAATCCTACCCTTAAAAGTTAAACATAAACCAATAAGTGCTAGACATGCACATGAAAAGAATCCCAGGTGAAATCCAAATTGGCTCGTAGTTGAGATTTAATTGCCAGATGTGTTGATCTGATTGAAGAGTTTGTCCTTGATGACTTGAGACATCAGGCCATGAATTGCCTCTATGGTTGTCTTGCAGCTAAAACAAACCACAATGAAAAATGGAGATTAGTTCACTTACCCCAACAAATCAGACACATCATACAGAGATGTAACATATACACAGGTATTAGTAGACTCGAGCAATAAATAGTGAAGGTGTTGTTTGTAGTCATTTGTGTATCAGATGTTACTGAAACTAGTATCCATAAACAGATTAGTAGGCTTAGTTTTGATGCTCTGTTTGTTGGTTTGAATCACAACGATATTTATTTAATCCATTATTATAAAATAATGGCAAAATGTCATCGTGATTTATGTTTTTCCTTTTCTGTTTTAATCACACAACTTGTAAATAAGGTTTGAAAACCCAATAAAAATCAAGAAATTAGTTTAATTTTTAGTCAAGTAATCGATTGACAGAAAATTAATCAGCAGCTATTTTGATGATCAAGTAATCATTTGAATCATTCTCTGTTTTAATTAATTGTAAACTAAATCTATTTGGGTTTCAGACAGTTGGTCAGACAAAGCAAGACATTAAAGATATCTCTTTGTAAACTGATTGGCATTTTAATTATTTTCTGACATTTTACATATATTTTTTAAAATCAATTAATTGAGAAAATAATCCACAGATTAATCAGAGATTAAAAAAAACATGTTGGTTGAAGCCCTGAATCAAACTTTTAACTGAATTTTAAGATTCAAATTGACACAAAACGTCTATTACCAGCTGTCCTTCATACTAGTGCCATAGTTCCATTAAAATCATATACAGGATTAAGGATATTGTTAACATAAGGACAACAATGTATTATCAACAAATCAGTTAGAAAATATTGTATATGACACAAAATATGCTTAAATGGATTAAAAGTAACCACTTTAATTATTATTATAATTATTATTATTATAGGATCTATAATATACAGTTAGCAATGGGAGACACTGAAATGACAGAGCCCAAAATAAAAGTTCACATTTACAGCCATTTCTTCCTGAGAAAAAGATTTACCTGTCTCGTGTTGCTTTGGCCAGTTTGTCCTCAGACTTCCTGTCATGTGTGTCCAACCCGAGCATGAAGCTGCCTCTGCCCAGCTGGGCCTCCGACTGCTCCAACTTCTCCGACAGGTCAAACACCTGGCCTGTGGTGTAGTCCGAGTTCTGACCATCCAACACACACAAACCGATTCATGCACAATTTGCCAACAAAAGCCAGATAAAAGATTTTCCACAAAGAAGAAGAATTTTGCAGAATGGCAAAAAAAAAATCTATGTAACAAGCTGTAGGAACACTTTGTGTGTTGTGGTGAATGAAAAGAAGTCGGTGAAAAGTTTGCTTAAGGTGAGGCCGTGTTTTTAGTGGAAAAGGTAATTAAAACACAATGACACAGGGGCCCCTGACTAGGGTGACAGTGTAGCAACTGACAAAGCCTGTCACCCAAGGAGCAGCTCGTCCTTGACATCTAGTCAATTCATCTTCATCCAGAATGCCAAAGAGCTAACTGTTTGGATAAGCCTGATGCCTATTTAGACTGTTTAGTCAAGCTCGGGACAGAGTGACTGCATGCACAATGGGAATTCACATGAGGGGCTTTCAATCTTTAGAATTAACTGTGTGCGGGGGGGAAGCAGATGATCCATGGTGAACCACGACAGCATCTGTATCACTGGAGTTGGGTCCAACTTTAATACTTATCTCCCTTGTTAAAAAGTTTAAATTAAGCTTATTACTAGAATCAATAAACAGGGACTCTTGGCTACTAAGTAGCAATAAATCATGACATCACAAGCGGGCGACCGCATGTCTCAATGAGTTATAGTGTAATAATTAACCATAAATCAAAAATGTCAAACAATTAGGAAACATTTAGCTTTTTGAAGTTGCCTACATACCGTGAGGAGACTTGAGGAACTTAAGGTATTGACCCAATATTTGTTCCAAAGGAGTTCCAGC
This sequence comes from Heterobranchus longifilis, assembly GCA_028570985.1. NCBI lineage: Eukaryota > Metazoa > Chordata > Actinopteri > Siluriformes > Clariidae > Heterobranchus > Heterobranchus longifilis. The sequence continues at coordinate 23,437 of JAOVVB010253612.1, read as the reverse complement.
AGCTTTCTATCAAGGGAGGACTTAAAGTAAGTTACCTCCAAGGCGTAATACCTAAAGAAAAAAAACAAATCAAAGAAAAAACATGAGCCACGTACAGTATACATACAGTCAAGACTACATTATATAAAAGTACTGAAATTAAGGTACAAATTTAAAAATAAAATTTACATGATATGCATGGTATAAATATCTGTAATATGGTGACAACACTGTGATATACCGTATATCAATACTCACTGTTTACAGTGAACACCAAAGTCTTCAATCTTGTTCAAAGGGATTGTCTGATATTCTGAGGGTCCCTCATCAGGAGGTTTGTAACCCTGAAAATCCAAAAAGTAAATGGTGATGAATAATAACAACAAACAAAATAGCTTTTCTGTACCACAACCATATAATTATTACATTAATAAGTAATGAAGTAATAAGATAGACAGGCAATTACAAGATCATAAATTCTAGTTTATTTAATATGACAAATATACAACAATAAAACCTATTAAAAACTAAAAACATGAGCAAAAGTACACATACACATGAATCATTAATAGCAAATTATTTTATTACTATTAGAATTATAAACTTGGGAAAATTGCCGCTATATACAATCTTTGCTTTACCTTTGGGTAGGTCCTGAAGGCGCCAAGGTTGACTTTCCCTGCAGAAATAGTCCGAGTGGGGTCGATCTGTAGGAAGCAAGATACAGTAGAACAGGAAAACAAAGTCAGGGGTCACACAAACCTCCAGGGACCACTCAAATCCGGCCACCAGGAGCCCTTTACTATGGCTGTCAGTGTGCTGAAAATGCACACTTAATTATATGACGCCCATGGCATTTCAGCACGGCTAAACCAAATGAAGTGTAAATAGCATATATGGTTGCAATAGCAAAATATTCATCAGTACTACATGGAACAACTCATACATCAACAATCTCACCGCCGTCTCGATTACACATACATTAACTTATTATTGTCATACTTAGAAAGAAAAAAAACGTACTTCCCTGAAAACCATTTTCATGGGGTGCAATTAGAAATCACAGTAAATGAACCATTTAGCTTTAAATGAAAAATTATTACTATTTCCTCAGTCTTACCACAACGGCCACGAAAGGCTCCTGAAACTGCTGGTTGAGCATCTGAGTGCTGACATCTATTCCTGAGAGCCAGCAGCCATAGCCGGGGTGACTGTGGTACCAGCCAATAGCATTCTCCAGCCGGCCAACCTGAGGGATCATAGATAGATGTAGGTTATTGTTCAAGGAATGAAATACACCACCATACATGAATAGCACAGATAGTGAGGAAAATACAGATATTGATCAAATGTTATTATTGCATTGTATTTGGTGCAGTGTATAATTGGCATTTTTGTCATCTGTTTTTAAGGAATATGTCACTTAAAACAACTGTCAATTTGGCTACAGAATTATGGTTCAATTACAGGAAACTACGGGTTAGATAGTGGTGGGATATGGATAAGAACCTACTTTCACAGTATATATAATTTCATATTGCAATATCGATATACAGTACATTTAAAATTCAATTGAGAAACAACAATTTATGGATTAAATAACCAGGCAGGAATGTTTGCTTTGGACTAAACCAGTAAATTAATTCCCCTACAGATCAATGAACTTCATTATTCACATTGGTGCAAAAACACATATTATAAAACAAATTAAAACATTACCAATACAGTAATAATAAAAATAGGAGGGATACAGTTCTTAAGCAGGTCGTGCAAAGCTGTGGATAGGTGCTCTTTGGATGAATAATTAGCACATAAGCAAAATCAAGAGACATGTTTGCCCTGATGAAGGCCGTGTGTGGCCGTAACATGTTGGCCTGATTTTATTGTTCTACCATGAACTAGACTTTTTTGATTCAAGCTTTGAAGAGTGCCTTGGATTTTCTCTTTTGATTTTGCTTACCATACAGTATTCCTGCTTAATATTGCTTTGCAGAAGTGCACATAATGGCCTAATACAATGAAGGATAATAAAGCAATAGCTACCACTGTTAACAATAGACAAATGTATATAATCTGACTGTATTATAGCATCATATCACCTTACTTCTTGGTATCAGCTTCAAAACTCATGTGGGTGTGTGTCTAGTCCACATTACAAACATAAAAGTAGGTTTGCTTGAACAATTAGCCCAAGTCTCGAAAAAAAAGGTTGCAATTAATTATAGAAAGTGATGAACAATCAATAAAATAAAAAATATGTAACTGTGAACAGTGTGTATGCAGAGTCTGATTCCTCATTTCTCAATCATGAAATCTGTGAGATGCCCTTTAATAGAAGTCAGTGTCTGACCTGTTTGGCATTTTCAATGTAGGCAGCCATGTATTCATATGCTGCAGCCTGGGCGTTGACTCGAGTTTCTGTGCCCTCCACGGGCAAGGCAAAGCTGTCCATAATGATCATGGTTTCACCATCCACCTTCCCCAGCATGAGCCCCATCACCTCCAGGTTTCCTCCAGACCTGGCATGCATCACCATCTTCAACAGGGCCAAGGCTGATATTTTGCAGTACTTGAAATAGTGGTGACTGTGGGTCAAAAAGATACATATTCAGTACCACGTATATTGAGTTTATTGGGGATAATGTTAAGGAGTAGATACATTTGCAGATGCACAATACACAGTTAGCCGTACCGCTGTTGACAAACAAGCCAATGCTAGTTTGCTAGCATGGTTTGTAGCCAAGCTATCGAGGGTGTTCTAATAATACTACCGTGACACAACATACGACTCCGAACATTTAGCTCAAGACAACACTTAAACTAAATACCACATTACTGTTATGTACTTACTCCTTTGTCCAAGGCTTCGCAGCGAGGATTTCTTGTTGTTGCTTTTTGTCATATTTGTAAATTTCATCTATGCTCTGAACTTCCTGCATGCTGTTCGTTAGCTCCCATGTTTTCTGAGCCGTGCTGCTCCCCGCCATGATGAATTATCTAAGTAAATAAAATGAGTCGTTAAAGGTTAAAACCCCTATTGCTGCTCAAGTAGGCGAAGAAATTTTATATTTCTCCAAAGACTTTGATACCGTTAACAAGGCTTTTGCTGTCCACTTGCTTAGGAAGCCATGACAGTGAATGATACCAATATACCAAAGTGCACTCGCAGGGGACGTTTGTCATTATGTTACACAAATATGACGTTGATATGATTGTATGGTACATGGCATTTTGTAAACATTTAAACGTAACTAGATATACATATATAACAATAATATTCTACCTGAAGCTATTTTTATCGTATCTGTCACTCATAGTAAAGTACAATCACCCCTCTGCCAGAATGCATGGTTTAGTCCTGGCAAGATCAACCCACCATCACGGGGACGGGGACACACTGGCATCTAGCGGCGCTTTTCAGAAAAGCAGGTACATTCAGGTTTTTGCTTTTTTTGGCACTGTGAGGGCTACGGTATTTGACGAATAGACAAAACTGCAGCTAATTTTCATTAATGAAACTAAATTCTTCGTGACAAAGCCTACAGGCAAAGCTCAAAGGACTACTAAAGCTACCTGGTACCTCATTTCTAGCTAACATTTGTTTTTAGGTTAACTAGCTAGTAAACTTGATTTCTGCAGTGGTTTATAATGTTATAACCACTTCAGTAGCCAACGACACTAAAAAATAAATTATTACAAACTAATGTAACAACTATTAAACAACGAGTTTGGCGGGTCTTACATATATTTTCTATGTTTTAGAGCCTTAGCTAGGTTAGTTAGTCTCTCCTATGAATAGCTTTTGTGTCATGGTTGTCCATAGCAACGGGATGATGCATTGCCGACAGGAACATTTATCAGGTTTTGGTCTGTGAAGGCAAATAATACGACTAATATTATATATTATAATGTTATGTATGACTGTGGTAAGTGCGGAGTTTCAGCTGAGCATTAATGTACAGCTTTGTAGTAATTGATGGACAAAAGATGGGACGTTTTTCGAAGAACGTGAAGAGGAAACACCCAAATATATCATCAGTGAAGTGTGATACACCATTTATGCATGAAAATCGAGGTATGTGAAATATCTATGCTCTGATGATTACCATGTCCATGTTGTTTTAAAGAGCATACCGAATGTTTTAACATCATGTATGAATATCTACAGTCAAGGGCTGGTAATACAAGACAGTGTGGATATGCCTCCAGCATCAGCCGCACAAATAATCTCCCCTGATCCAGACAGAGGTATTGTGCAAATATCTGGTACTGAACAGATTACGTAATTTGAGTATAAGTTTATGTCATAAACTTTATGTGTTATATATTTGATACTTTCCAGGTTTGGGCTTAAGTTTGCTGCTGGGAAATGACTATGAAAGGAAGAAGAAGAAACTTCAGCAGGAGCTTCAACTGGACTACAAACATTATGCTGTCAAGGTCTGATGATGTATTTGAAAACGATCATTAGGACATGTTTCACTACCAACTCACCATCCTGTCCTTTGTTGTCATGTTTTTCCTCCAGAAAAAATATCTGAAAACTAGTGAACCTCATCCACAACCCCAGGGTCTCTCCCTGCCTATTGATGAGAAGACATCGGTTCAGGTGTGTCTGTGTGTTTCTGTGTACTTGATACTTCAGTGAATACATCTTTGTGCATGTACGTGTGTGTCTGAGTGTGGCATAACAGCAAACTGGTAAATCTCCATGGTCATCAAAGTGGGACTTTTTCCTCTGGCATAATGTAGCTTGCTCACAACAACACTAATAGAGTTGATGTAGTGCAGTGCAGTGAACTGTTTACTGTACAGTGCTTTGTGTCTCATGGCAACTGCTTTGGTCTACAATTGCTTGCAGATGTGTCAAAGCTCACTAACAAGGTGTAAGAGGTATGTGTCAGTGGCCTAGTGGCCTAATGGATAAGGCATCAGCCTCCGGAGCTGGGGATTGTGGGTTCAAGTCCCACCTGGGTCATTAAGTTTATGAAAGATTTGCGGTCTCATCAGTACTATAGATAACATCAAATCAAAAATCCCACTAATGCAGGAATGAAGTGCACTGCATTGGTCTGTGTCATGCAGGTCTGTAATACGTAATGCGACATGTATGTATGATACAATTATACAGATGGTTTGATCTCTGGTCTATTTTTGCGAGGAACTGAACTCGAAACTTGGACAAATGTCACAGTCTGGCTCTGTGTCCAGATGTCCTCGAACGTTTTGTGGGGACTGGACTGGGTTGTGGACTGAGATGTGTTTGTTTTCTGAGTTTTGGGTTTAATGTTTGTTGTTCGTTGTTGGTCCAACAGCTCCACTCTTTGTGACAACAAAAGCATCTACCAATGTATTAATTAGGTCATAAGAAATCCTGTTGTGTTCAGACAGTTAAGGTAAACTGCAACAAGGCTGGGATATATGAAAGTTACAATGTTGTGTCTTGTATTCAAAAGATGAGCTACTGTATATTGATGGTAGTGTTATTGTTAAATGTGAGTGTTGAGGCTGGTTTAAGACATTGTCTATTATTAATTAAACATCAACAGAGAAATGAATGAAAGCTGGAAAAATGGAGGGGATGCCACATAATATTGCTATTAATTAGTCAGATTCAAACACAGTATTGTAAATATGTAGCTGGTGCCCTATCTGAATGAGATGGCTGCTTCAGTGACATGACTCTGAATATGTTTCTCTCACAGGAAAAACTAAGAGAGGAGAGAAATAAAGAATACAACCTCTTCCTACAAGAAAAAGCTCAAATCGGAAGGTTAAAAAGGGGAGCACCACCCGTCACTTCAAAGGTAATGCGAATAATAAATAAACACATTGAGAGTTACATTGGTGCACTTCAACAAAATATATGGTTTGTAACAGAATATTTTTGTTTGTGAAACTTTAAAAGGTATAGAGGTATAAAGTAAATGCTTTTCATATTCAATTTTCTTCACATTTTCACTTTCAGCCTGGACAGGTTCAAGCTTCAGATGCTGTGTACATTTTTTCTCCAGCTTCTCCTTTGCCCATCCTCAACGCCCATACAGACATACACCCTCGTCCCAGAGAGCGCCCTGCATCCAGGAGAGATGCTGCCACTCTGACTGAGGCAGTGGAAAATGGAAAAAGCACAGGGACCTGGGGTCCAGGCCATCGGGGACAAAGGCGTTTGCAACGCCATAGACCAAAAGAGCTCTATAGCTCTCAGGAGGAGCCAATCACAGACAACGAGGGCGAGTTGGAGTTCAGACACAGGAGGCGACAAGACAAGCACCAAGGTATAAAGTAAATGCTTTTCATGTTCAATTTTCTTCACATTTTCACTTTCAGCCTGGCAGGTTCAAGCTTCAGATGCTGTGAACATTTTGTCTCCAGCTTCTCCTTTGCCCATCCTCAACGCCCATACAGACATACACCCTCGTCCCAGGGAGCACCCTGCATCCAGGAGAGATGCTGCCACTCTGACTGAGGGAGAGGATAATGGAAAAAGCACAGGGACCTGGGGTCCAGGCCATCGGGGACGAAGGCGTTGGCAACACTATAGACCAAAAGAGCTCTATAGCTCTGACGAGGAGCCAATCACAGACAACGAGGACAGACACAGGAGGCGACACAGGAGGAGACACACTCCAGAGCCTAAGTACAAAGAGGAGAGGAGGACCAGAAAATCCAGAGCTAGCAGGTGAAGGTTTTTTCTGTAGTATGATTTTGAGCTATTTTTGCCTGTTACATAAATACCATAGACAGGAGAGCAGGTACATTTCTCTTAACCTGTCTTGTCTGTCTCTATGGCAGAGCTCCTCGAGACATAAAGGAAGTGGATGCCTCTGGTGGTCATGATCAGGACAACAATGAATGGGTTTGGAAGTCAGAGTAAGCATGATTCATTTCTATGTACAGTTCTGGTCAACCACAGCAATGAGGCTTGTAATGCTGCAACAGAATTCTCCTAGATAGCAGCAGTATTCACACGCAGAGCTGGACAGCCAATAGCATCCTCCTGGAAAGTTGCATACATTTTCTCAATCAATAAAACCATCTGATTGAATGAGCCAACACAGGGTAGGGGTAAAGACAGGTATAGATCATTGCTGCCACACTCAGTTATTGCCCTCCAGCACTTCTCTTGCATGCCATTGCCTTTCATTGTTTCCGTTCATGCCATTAAGTTGAGTCACTCTCAATAAGCTGTTAACGTGTGGGGCAGTGATGGAGGGTGAGCCTTGGCCCAGCTCCAGGCGAACAATTACTCACCCCAGTTCTATCAGAGTAGCTGGATTGATTAGAGAATGAGGCTGCGCTCAATGTCTCTGAGACCACAAAGCTCTGCAGGCAAACTATGAGGCAGTGCATGATGCAAAATGGTAGCTGGGTGTGGCTCGGACAGGAACTGATTACTGTGCCATTATATGCTGTCAATAATTGGATGGCTCTTGTGGAGTGTCTGGTTCTGTCTGTGTATCTGTGTTTAGTAGTCTGCAAATGCCAGACAGCATGAGGACGGCTGCAACATCTAGACCTGCTACCAGCAAGGATAAAGCAGAGTTTGCTACTGGACTAATTATTGGTAAATACCATTCATATTGCATGATGGTTTTGGACACATATTGGCTTGTGGGTTTATTGATGGAATTTGTCACTTGAAATCGTTTTTCAGCATCAGTGGTGACAGCACGTGTGTGTTTATGGCTCTCTGTTGTCATGCAGGAGCAGCAGAAGAGCAGGCGGCCTCTCAGATGAGGAAAGAACGGTATAAGCAAGAGCTGCTGCAACAAATTGCTGAACAGCAGAGAAACAAGATCAGGTGAGTATTTGTTCACTAAAACATAATTTTCTTTAGAGTTGTTTCAGCTGGCACACCCCTGTGAGTCAACATGACACAAAGGATGGGACGATTCTTTTTCAGGGAGAAGAAACTGGGGGTTGCTGCCACTGGAGCCACAGATCCTGAGAAACAGGTAGAGGAGAATGGCAAGAACAGGCAAAATTGATGCAGCTTTTGGAAACATTACATGATGTAATTGTTTATTTTAGCCCAATCATCACTTAGCAAATGTATCAGTCTTGTATTTGTTGCTGTATCTGGATAAAATATTGTAGAAATGCCTCAACCGCACAATAAACACATCTCACACGTCACAACCTATCACCATCATAGGTGATAATTATATTATTTTGATGTGGTGCCTTGAGCATCACCTTATTTTGAGATTTTCTCTATTTGTTGCTTGATTTACTCTGATGGATTTCTTTTACACGATGCATCACCTCTTCCAGCCTGACCGAATCCAGCAGTTTGGGGCTGTAAATCGGCAATATGACAGCTGGAGACGAGATGTCCCCTACAAGCCCGGAATAGATCTGGAGGCCATAGGGAAGGACCCAAATCCAAGGCCAAAAGATGACAAACAGAACACAGAACAGAGAGGCCCCCCAGGAAAGTCCCATGTGGACTACAGTACAGCTCTCCGTCAGCTGACGGGGAAGACAGCGCCCGGGTCGAGAGCAGCACAAGGTGTCCCCTCACTGGACTATTTTAATGAGGACTACCACAGGGACTTCTCAAACATGCTAGGAGAGGTGGCCAACCCGAGGTAGCTTACTGTTGCTTTGTATTTCTATACATGGATGACATTAACGACTCTGCTGTAAAGTCACTGTAGTTTCTGTGATTTTGTTTTTTCAGGGTTACTGGTGTACCTCCTCCCGTTCCTCCCTCTGTGACTAATAATTACAAGACTCCATATGATGCAGCTTATTACTACTATGGAACCAGGAATCCATTAGATCCAAATCTTCCTTCCAATCAGAGTACAGTATTTCAACCCTCTTCATCTTCTTTTTGCCTTTTACTAGAAAGCATGTATACTTTCAATTACTGTTTTTTGCAATTTTGAATTGTTTTCCCACATATCGGACAGATATGGGGGACAGAAGCTGACAAAATAATAAATTAATTAATTAATCAATTAATCAATTAATTAAATAAATACCTTGATAAATAAATTAATATGCCATTAAATGTACCAAAATAATATTAAACAAATGTAGGCATTCATTAATTGATAAGATGTGACATAAATTTATATTTCTCTTTTAATTTGCTTCTTTATTTATTTACCTTTTGTATTAATTCCCCCATTTATTTAGTTTACTATTTAATTTTCCAATTTATTAATTTATTAATCTTTATTAAGTTTTACATTTATTTATTTATTTATTTATTGTGTATTATGTATTTATCATTTTGGGAGCTGGTTTCCATTCATTTCACTGTGGTGTGAACATTGACTGTCAAATGTACATAATCATTGTGTATAAAAGCAGTCATGATGTTCACTGTAATGGATCATTTACAGCATCTTAAGAAAGCTTCAACTATCTGCAAGTTGATTTTCATATCGTATGGAAATGAATGGAAACCCGGGCTGCTTGGAGGTAAGAAAAACAAAAGAGATCTAAAATAATACGCGAAGCTTTGGAAAATGGTCAGTAGTAATGTAATGTATGCATATTTGTAGTAAACACTCATATCTGGCAGTTTCACCTAAGATGGGAGTAATTCACATTGGCTTAAATAAATTCCCAGACCTCTCTGTAGAGAACTATTGCCATTTATTATGGAGCCACTTAATCGCCATATCAATGGCCAAGAGGACTTGGCATTGCAATTCATGAATCTCATTTTACAGCAGAATTGATTTTATTACTAAGGGGGGGGCAGTTTATTGGATATGAGCTGAGCAGATCCAGATGGATCTCACTTCATCCAGCTGGTGTATTTGTTGGTGTATTTGCTTGTATTAGCCAAATTTTGCCCCATGGTCTGAGCTCACAAACATTTTCACGTTAATAAAAAAAAAAAGCAGACAGACTGTGGCAGCAGACAGCTAATGAAACTGTTAATTCTGTTTGTATTTATTATCTTGTAATTTCTTTATTAGATGATCTGCCTGGAGGGGTGCAGCAGTCTGGGAACTTCCACAGTCCACCTCAAAGACCACCTGCTCTTAGACCCAGTGGCCGCACAGAGTCAGTGTCTTATTTTTTTATTTTTTTTATTTTTGCAATAGTAGTTTATTTATCCAGATGGTACATTCAGTGTACACAATTCAAAACAATTTAAAAATGTGTGCAACTCCTATTCTTTACACTGAAAATCAATTTGCAGAGTGTGAGAGCTTTTACATGAGCAGATGGTCATGAGACATTTAGTTTTTCTTCCAGAAGAGGGCTCTCACTGCAAAATAACTGCATGTCTGTCAGTACCTCCAGCACACATGCCTCCTCATCACTTGTCACTCTGTCTGTCTGCCTCTAGAGCGACTGATCAGCATCGAGTGTCTCACCTGGATTTTGGAGAGCTTCCTGCAGACAAGTCCAAGAGGAGAGAGGGTGCACTGAGCTATAAAGAAGCACTCAGACAGCAGGTACAGCATCTACAAGATATCATCTGATCGCTATTCTGTTAGCTGGTAGTTGGATGTTTTTAGGGATTTGGGTAACTCAGTAGCACACTGTCTGACACACTGTCACACTGACATGCAAATGACTGCTGTAACAGACTGCTTCCTCCATGAGAAAACCCAGACATTGACTCATTTTAGGGACAGACAAGATGTTTTGACTGTTAAGATCATCGTGGAGCAGACAAACTTGCACTCCACTGTAGTGGTCTCAGAGAGTGCATCATTTTTTGAAACACTGAAACATTTGAAACCTTGTGTCCAGATCAAAGAAAGAGAGGAGCATAAAAGAAGAGAGAAAGAAGAGAAGGAGCGATATGATGCCAAGATAGAGGCTGAGATGATAGCCTATGACCCCTGGGGGAGAAGTGGGGGAGGCGCTCCAATTAAAGACCAAAAAGGCAACATTGTTAGTAAGTTGGCTTAAACCTGAGCTACTTTTATGATGGATCATAATACAGCATGTTTTAGGTACTTATACATGTTTCCATGCCCTCAGGTGATCTGAATAAAATGCACAGGACCAACGAGGAGTCATATAGGAATCCTTTGTCCAGTAATAGTGGACAGACGCAAAGCTTTTTGATGAGTAATGGACACACTCCCAGAGCTGAAGCCAAGGCTCCCTATCGACTATCAGGTAATGTTCAGTCTCTCTGGATTATTATTATTATTTATTTATTTAAAAGGGACAGTGTACAGTTTACATCAGTGATGTACCATACCAAATTATAGCTTTAAGCTAGTTTGTAGTAGTCCTGTAGCAAGTCAAAAAACAAAGACAACACAGCAGCACAGATGATTGTGCCAGTGTTGTCCAGTGTATTTCAGTGTACCTATAGTGTATCTATAGAAAATCGTTCGTCCCTGTTGCCATTTAATATCTTAAGACCTACTCCAGACACATTTTAAAGTATTTTGTTTAACATGCCCCCCCTCCAAAAAAAGGGTGAAAAAAGAAAAAACCTCTCCCTCCCTCTTCTCCCTCATTAAGAAATTCTGGATCTGGCCTCAAGCCCCGCCCACCATCGCTAATGCCCGGTCACAAGTGACTTGATTGGTTCCTTAGACATATGTCATAAAATCTGGCAATCTGAATCTGGACTTTTGAGACTGTTGTTGGCACACTGCAGTTTCACGGCAATTCTCAGCCATGGTGCCGACTGCTCATTTCACACATGATATGTCTTGTAACACATAAAAAAAACATGTTAACATGGTTAAAAACTTGATTTTCACGAGGGGGGCTCTTTAATCAGTATGGACATAAAATATGTTAATCAGTAAGGAGAGCCACCTTCTGAAGCCAGCCTGCTACCTCAGCTCACAAACACTTTCTATCTGTTTATTTAACCATGATTCAGTCCTCATCAAATACCTGGTGCTCTTTTTAATATAGCTTCTATTGTGTATTGTGTATTATGTTTTATGTAAATATGTTTTAATGTGTCCATGTGATATGTTTCATTTTTAAGGCAGTTTTTACACATGTAAACCAAAGAAAAATGTCTGCCTTTTTGCATGCAAAAAAGTAGACAATAAAGTATTTTCTATTTTCTACTGTGCATTTTGTGTGTGTGCATGTATAGGCCCACACATTGCTCTTGTTTGTAGATGGATTGTCTGTCTCACTTGTCCTTGCAGGTTTCAGTGATCATCCAACACCACAGCAGCTCCGGATACAGGACAGATACAAAGAAGACCTGAAACAGCAGGTAGGTCCTGGGCCACAGCCTTCAGCCTGTGCAGGTAACTGCTTGAGTGCTCATGGTATGCATGCATGTAAAAAAAAAATCAGAATACTTTTTATTGTTTACAAATACTTACTTCCATGTTCCTGAGCACTTTGACGAGTGTAACTTGTCTTAACCAACAGATAGAGGAAAACAAGCAAAAGCAGACAGAGGCGACAGAGCGAATGAGGACTGAGGAGGAGAACGAAGAGAAGAGGGTGGCGGACCAAAGGGCTTGCATGCAGCGGGAATACGAGGAGGAGCAAAGAAAGCAGATTAAGGTGAGGAGTTCATCTCTTTGACAAAGAGCACTTCATCATTCCTCCTTCCTGACAGTTACTGTAACGGGGGCCTCCTCCTCTCACTGGGCTTGCCATTGAGAAACAGTTTTCTTTATTCTCTGCAGCATAGGCCGAGAAGCCGAGATTGGATCCATGAACCTAAAACACAACACCAGGAGGTGGAAAAGAGGGTGAGACAGGAAGAAGAGATTGAGAAGAAGGTACCCGAGAGCGCCGGGGACGGAGAGGAGAAAAAGGCGCAGTGGAGTTATGAGGTACAATACAGTAAGCCTGAAAATAAATTGATGCTGTTGCTTTCAGTTTTATTGAACATCTTTGTTGTGACTGCTTGTAAATTTGCAGAGAGTGCCATCTCCTCCCATCCCAACATTGCAGAGGAAGCAGACAAATCCTGTGGCATCCAGACCTTCATCTATTGGGAGCCAACTCACTGTCAGGACTGTAAGTCACTCGGCAAACAAATCTATTCATATCAAGGCTCTTTTGATGTAAACCTAAAATATAAAAAATGCCCTCCATTTCCACAACAGGAGTGCTCTGTGTCAGCACCACTCTCCCGACCAGTCCCTGCGAAAATACACCAGCTACAAGGTGAGACTGTGTTGAGTTATCGGTACCCGCTCCCCCCCACACCCCTAAAAACATTAAATACCTACCTGCTTGTAAATCATACATTTCCACTTAAACATGTATTGTTCCCGTTCTTGCCTCTGTGTCCCCTCACTCCTCTGCTCACATCAGATGATCGTCAGGAAGTGATTAGACACCTGTCTGTCCTCAGTCGGCATCTGAGGAACGAGCAGAGAAAACTGGAGGCTCAGACACATCAACAGGAGAGTCACTACACTCCCCCCAACAGGTATTACAGACAGACACTCCTCAACAGTAGTTCAGGTAATTTGTGTCAGTATACCGTGCCCAGAATGAATAGGATTTTATTACTTTCTTCCTGGCTAAAAAATTAGCCATTTAGAGAATCCATTATGCGTGCTCTACCCCTTCAGGTCCAATTTCACCTAATACACCCCCAGACACATTAAGGTGAAGACACGGCACTAATTCTGTCTTGTTAAATGGCAATTTTGATTTGCTATTTGTATTTAAGGAGGCTTTCTTGTGCTCGGAGTTAATGAAAGTGACCCAGGTCAAATTGGCTATCTTCTAATCTCCATTCAGATTTGTTTCAGGGTCTCATTACTGCAGTAATGTAACAGTACGATCCCAAAGGGAAATTTTCTTTTCATCTGTCTTCACCTTGCAAGATCAGCAGGGTCACCTGCAGTGCGTAGGGATTCAAAATGTTGCTGAGCGGCACTTCGGCAGGACACGTGGCTGACCTCTAACCACCCTGAAAAACACATGTGACATGTAGTATGTGAGCAAATTACACCCTCCCCAAAAGGGAAGGAATGTACTACAAGCTACTTGTAAAGTATCTGCTTATATTCAAATAGGTTTACTGCAAATTATCAGAGAAATGCCTTTGAACTGGTGCCAGTTTCACAGCTTTTCTTTAGTTCCAATATAAGCTGCTTACATAGAAAGCCCCACGCTCATGAAAGCATTTGGAAGTGTTTAACACACACAAACCAGGTGTTATGTCCCTAACTATTTTAAAACAATACTCAATTAACTCTTATTGAATCCAGCCTAACTTTTGGGTGGGGGGAACTGGAAAGAATCTGGTATAGTGAACTATTGGGACATTTTCAGAAAGGCATCAGTGTGTTATTTGAGTTAATTGCTCTGTTTAAAGTGTTAAAGCCCTGCTGTCCTCTTTTGCTCAGACCCAGAGTGGGTCCCTTTGAATCAACGTACAAGCAAGCTTCTCAGCCGTCAACCAGGAATCCCTCCTCTGGTGCTGCACGTGCTAATATGCAAAACATCAGGGAGTTCAACCAACTTAAATACAGAGGTAATGACACTGATTGGACAACATTTATACTTACTAAGTCAGTTTTCTGTTTGTCTCAAATGCGTCTTCTATATGACCCAGAGGTCACAAGTAGTCATGACTGCAAGAAGAGGTCCTACAATGCACTTTCAATCTGCAGAAAGACATTTCATAATGGTTACGTTTCTGTGAAAGTGAGATATTGCTTAATTTTACTTCTATCATTCAAATAATAATGGAGAACATCATCCTTTGATGACAGGTCAGTTTATTCCGATTAACTAAAACCAGTTGGACACTGCTTTCTTTCCTTCTGTACTCTGAACCAACACCCCCCTTTCCAACTTTGAGAACGTGTTTGAAAAGCCCTCCTCTAATTGCCTCGGTCATAGTGTTGATGTAAGATCACTGCGGTCCTAAACCAGCTGGGCATTGCCAGATGGTTTAGACTTTCCAGAGCCTCATCAGTCCTCTGTCTCCCTCTAGCCACACTGAAACTTTAATCTCATGAGGTCATGGGAGGCGTCCATCAGTGACAGGCAGTTTGGCAGCGTACACAGAGAATGTAATGCAAGCGACCAAGGAAATGGCTTTGGGAGGGTTCCCAGACCGAGTTAAAGCAGAGGTCTGAAAGACACTCAGAGATCAGGCTTGTGAAACCAAAAAAATAGGAAGAATTGCTAGTCTGTGACAAATTGACCAAATCACTTCTCAAACTTCCAGATATAAATTACAGGTTTATACCAAATCTGAAAGCTGCACCAGATCCATTCTGTACAATCAAACCTTGATAGGATGTAGCCAGTCTGCAGAGCTGCTGAGTCACAGCCTGTTGCTGTTTCAGAGAGTGGAGGATGAGGGAGACAGTAAGGAGGGGAGCAATGTGCCTCCTGACCTTATCTTTACTGTGATAATGCAACTGTTATTGCTGCATCAATCGAAGAAAGCCACTTGATTGCTACTGCAGGACAGATATGGGACAATACCTTTCCTTTATTTGTCAGACACAGCATCTCGTGAGGAGGTCCATCACATGTACCCTGACCCTCCTACTGATGAACAAAGTCTGGACATCCAACAGCAGGCACTTCTTCGTGAACAACAACGCAAAATCAGGCTTATGACGAGGGAGGAAGAGCACGGTCAGTGAGCAGATACACACACACATTTCTCCTCAAACTGTTGTTCTCCTTTACTCATTGTTCTGTGTTTTGCTACAGACTTTTTGGACCACAACCCAAGCAACTATCATTCTGTGAGTGGTCATCACATTATAAATATACATTTTAATTGTGACAGGCTAGTCAAGTACATCTTGCATAGTTTGCTCTTCTTAAGGTTAATTGGTGCCTGTCTGTGTTTATTTCTTCTCTCAGAGGAACAAACCTGGACGCTACATCCACAGAGACTCCATATTGCCGTCTGAGACTGCTTTTATTGGTAAGCCTGGCTAAACATATATCTACGTCTGTTTGTGAAGACTGTCTATGTTCCTCTTTTCTTCTTCTTTCAAGTATGAAGAAAGTGTTTACATCAGTGGGGACACAATATGCTTTTTCTTTTTCTAAAGCTCCAGACATTTTCCATAAAGGTGACATGGCTGGGGAGGTCAGCTACATACACCCTCACAATGCCACATTACAACAGCCAGGATAATTTAGCTCTGTGTCTCTGTGCCAGGCTAATTGTGGCACATGCCAGCTCCAGTCTCTGTGTTGCAGCTGGTGCCAGTGCTGGGTGCAAGGAGCACATGCCAGCTGCAGGGTGGAGATAGCACAGTGCCAACCGTTAGGAATGGGGGCAATAGAGAAATTGTTTAAAAAGCCTGGGAGACTTTTGGATACTTTCCCTCTTACTCTTTTCCATCCAAACCCATTCCAGTAAAACGTTCTGCTGAACAGATTGATTTCATCTTTTTCATATTACACATATCTGAACTGAATGAACATGTAGGTCCCTAATCTCTGTCCAGCTGTAAAGATTTGTGTGTAATGATGAATGGCTTTGTCAGATGTTTACAGTGGTGATGCATGTGAAGAGCAGAGACGCCATCAGCCCTCAGCAGAGTGCCAGGAGAGGACAGCCCCACGGAGGAGACGTGACTATGATATATGGCGCCGAGCAGTAAATGGATTCTTTTGTTTGCTCCGGGTCAAAACGATCTGAGTCACTACAGTACCAGAGCTGATTCTTTCAGTACTGTATTACTCAAGTCCCATTAGGTTTCTGATTTTACAACATTAAACAGATGAGAATTGTAGTCAATCTCTTCCTTCTGGCTTCTGTCGTACAGGAGGCGGCTGGGTCCATGAACCAGAGGGACCCTAACATCCAGCCAGATGCTCAGTCTTTGCAGTCAGCGACAAGTTTGAAAGTCGAGGCCCACAGCCAGCACGGCATCATGAGACAAGACATTGGTGAACACAATGGCAGATCAGGTGAGAGGAAACACTTAACATCAGAAGCATTTAAATATGTCTGATGCTAATTTCACTAGAAGGGCTCTCGGAGAGTGCAGACCTCCGGCAAGTCCCAATGCCCTTTCTCGCAATGTTAACAAAAGTGAAAAATAATTTGTATATCTGCTTTGTAATTCGGATCCACTCCAAATGATGAGGTTGATTGATGGGTTCCTCCTTGGCCCATGCTACATCCTTCCACCATGAAAATCCAGCCTGTAGTTTTCCCATAATCCTGCTGACAAACAAACAAACTGAACGGCAAATGGGGGCTTGAGAGTGTTGGTCCACTGGAAGACTTGAGCAGTGATGCCATTAACATCTGTCTCTCATCTTTTCACTAGTAAATTAACAGATAAAATAAAGTGCATGTAACTTTATATTTAAGCTGGCTTATTAACCAACTTTTAACTTGCTTTTGTTGTCAGATTTCTGACATGTCCTTCAGTCTTTTGCTAAAGCTTCGCCTTTTCATCAGCAAAGATGAGACAGATGTTAACTATTGTTTTCAAACAATCAAAAACAACTGTAGACTCAAAATTGTACAGATGATGTCTAAAAAAAAAAAAAAAAGTAAATACAGAATTTGAAGCACCCTTTATTTCCTGGATGCCTAAAGAAATGTGTGATGATAAATCTATATACTCTCCAGAGGGGCCGTCTGGTGATGAAGTGGATGCCTCGTCTCTGCGTTCTGCCCTGGAGAGGCGTGTCTCCATGGAGACTGTTGCCACAGAGGCCTGGCTGCGTCCCGGCACATCGGATACTGTGAAACGCTCCGGCTACAGGGAGAGGCCAAACAGTAGGACGGATGCTCCATCCTGGCTGACACGCCGCGTCACGTAGCTGCTCTCCTAACGTGTGAGTGAGGCTAGTTCTTTGCCAATTCCCCTTTTCTTTGGACGTCTCTCCTGAGAATGAATATCGCTGCTGTGTGATGCTTGAATCACGTTTTACTGACTGACATGTTTGTCAGAGACTGGAGTCTGCCTGCAAAAATGTCTGTTAGTTTAGACAAGAACCATCTTACACAATACTTGATTTGTATGTCTCAGCAAGAAAAGTGCACTTTTTTTTTTTTTACCCTGCAATAGATTTAGTCCATACAAGTTTTGTAAGGTGCATATCTGTGAATGTACCACAAACATGCATGTGTTAATGTAGTTATTTTTGTTATAAATATACACCACAGGGTTTATTTATAATAAAAATGTTAACAAAACATATTTTGATGTTGTCCTGGCTGATCATTAACAGATAGCGGTTCTATCATTCAGAAGTCAGTGATTCAACATTTCAAATCAACCAAGTTCAAAAACTTTATTGACCTAGAACCTGATTAGAATGCCAGATGATGTATCGTACAGAAAGTTGTACATAATCTTTTTTGCAACATAGAAAACTTTACATTGCTGTATCATATACATTTTGTTTTCTACATCCATGAGCAGGAATGCATCCCATTCATACTTAAAGCACAGCTAACATTTGTCATTTTCTCTATACATACCTTTCCCCCAAACCAAAGAAAAAAAAAACATTAAATATATTATTAACTTTTTGATTTTGTACACAAGAGTGAAAACTAAACTCAAACATGAAAACAGACTAGTGACTCAAAAGCAGCTAGCATCAGGTTGCTCTCTTATCTTCCAGTTTCAGAAGCCCAGTTATCATCTATCTCAGATAAAAACCTAAGAACATATAAAATGGAATAATTTAACCCTTCACTTTCCGCGGTCGTGTTCAATTACAAATCGTACTGTATAGGACAATCTGCAGGAGATGGTACAGTCAAATAAATTATCACAAAAGTAAAATCTCCAGTGCATTCAAAAAGAGATCAAGTGCAGCAAATCCAGAGGAGGAAAAAAAAAAATAAACAAAAATAAATGAAATCTAGTGTTACAAGATTATATTACATAGCGGCAGATCTGTACAACTAGTTTCATCCAAGAGGCTACCAGTACTAATGTTAGCCATCTGCGGTGCAGACAGAAAGATCATTACTATCCATGTGTGACAAATGTCACATTTCATAGTTACTAAATATGTCTTTTTGCATGTTGTTGAAACCATTCACTCTTTACTTTTTAAATATACAGTAAGAAGCACACATTTTTTGAAATATATTCCTTCTGAGCAGATCAGAGATATGGATAACTGTCAGTTGTTAATCAGTAGTTTTGTCCAGTGGAGGCATCGCTACAGCTTTTACAACTGTTTTCATTGTGGTATCAAGTACTCTGTCTGGGCTGTTTGTGTGTATAGGCGTGTCTGAGTGTGTGTCTGAGTGTGTGTGTGTGTGTGTGGTGACAGGGTTAAGGGTGCGGGTGGGTGGTAGCAGATAGCCGATTGATAACCAGCTGTTTAAGTCAGGCGTAAACCACGTGGAGGGCCCTGAGGTGACAGAGCCACAGCGCAGTCGCACAGATGTGAGGCGGAGGCCTCGGTAGAGCTCTGTGTTCCGGGCTGTTTGTGCTGCAGCATCACTGGGCCTCCTCCCCGGCCTCCTCCCCCACCTCCGTGTCTGCCTCCTGCTCAACGTGTGCCGGCTGAGGTTCTGGTGCGGCCTCAGGCAGCTGTGCGATGTGAAACACGAGGCCGATGCGCAGGTAAAACTTTCGTAGAACAGCCCGTAGCTCGGGGATCAGGTCGAACTGCATGATCTCACAGAGCAGAGGGTAGTATCTGGACGCGTGTGCTCTGAACTGTGGGGGTGAGACGGAGAGAGAGTGAGACAAAAACAGAGACACACTACAGAAACTTTTTTTCTGATTAGTAGGTTTCTGATTGGCTGTCAGGTGTCTGGTGTTAAATATGCCTTGTGCACTATTTTAACAAACAAGTTGCAAACGCAACAACAAGCTTTAAAATTGGATGACGATTTGAACAATTTGAAGTATGATAATACACTCTGAAGTGTTAACATGGAGGAAATAACTGCTCCATCTGTTATTTTTTGGATATCAGACCTACATGATCTTGTATGTGGCTCCTTACCCTTTCATCACTGATCTTTAGCACCTTGGTGAGGAAGAGCAGCAGCAGGTTGGTCCAGGCCTCTCTGTGGCTTTCTGACGTCAGAGCCAAGAAGTATGCCACAGCCTCACTGCACACACTACATCACACAGACAAAGAGAGAAACATTTCAGAAATGTATATTAACACTTTAGGAGAAGAAATAAGAAGATATTATGAAAGAAAAAACACTCTTAGAGCTGTGTTGTTGTTTTTTCGCTTGGCAGCTGTTAATTAAAGCCACTGACTGAGGCTGATATGAAAACAATTAGACACTCTTTCTGACGCGACCTCTGACATTTCTCCTTCGACCCTGCCGCCCTCTTCTGACTTCGACGGCATCTGTTATCCACCCTCCCCCCTCTCTTCCTCCCATGCCTCCCTCACACTCACAGCTCCCTTGCACTTCAATCTCTGAAACCTAATCACCTCCCAAATCTGCTTTGCACTCTGCACTAATCAAACTTGCACGTGTGGTCTGTTTGTGTGTGTGTATGCGTATAAATGCTGTGTTGCTTCTGGATGAGGTGTGTTCGAGAAAGAGGGAAGGAACATAAAATACCGGCATGATGACACATACGTGTCTCCATGAATTAGGATTTCTGAGCCACTCCTCTCCTCTATATCATCTCCTCTCTAATAATGAATGCCAGTCAGAGAGACGGGCGACGATTCGGCTTTATCTTGATATCATCATCAATTCGAGGGCGAGGCTGGGAGAGAAAGGGGCCGACGGCTGTTTGTGAGGCGCTGAAATAAAGATGCAGCCATGACAGCAGTGCTGACTGAACAATGAAACATCAGTGTGCTGATTCCTTTGGATCTATACAGCACACAGCATCCGTTACAGAGAGCTGCCGAGCCGTGTCTTTGCCACGAGTAACAGACTGCAGATAGTGACATCAAAACAACCTCCCCTCCTCTCAGGGTCGGTGTCTTTTGATTTCTCCTTCCTCTGAGGAGGCTATTGACGTCTGTGCCCGGAGAAGTGTGATTTCTTTATTCCCACATTGGAGCTAGCGATGGTGGATGTGTGAGAGAACGGTTGGGCTTAACACCAGGTTGACCAATGAAATAGTCCTCAGCTCAGAGAACATGCTCACACTTGCACACAGACCAGGGGTGTAGCAAACTGCTGATTATCGGTCGATATTAATAGTTCACAGATTTATTTGCATCTGTTTTGCATCTATTACATCCCTGATATGGTGCTAATTGATTCTGCAGGAGTGATGGTAAAAGGCTGCATTTTCAATAACTACAAACTGTCCTCGAGACTTTCAGTATTATTAAAATCATTCACTTATTCAAGATTTTACTAGTCTGACGGGCTTACCAAACAGTGCCGGGATAAAGCCTTACTTCCTGTCAGGACGTCTGTGTCTGTGCTCCCGTTCTGAAAGTCGCTTCGCTACGGGAAACAAACAACTTCCCAAGCTATCAACCTACATGCTGAAAATGAGAAGTTTTGAAGATTTGGATTGCGTAATCAGGCAGGCCCGCTCTGTTCTTTCAGTGAATGTTTGTAAAGATCTACAAAGAATATGTTTACATCATTTTCATGTAGGTGTTCCACCGAAACAGGTCCCTGTCCGACACTATTTTGCAGATGCACCGTCTTTATTTGCGGGGCGTGGCCGCAACCCAGGACGATTGTGATTGGTTTAAGGAAATACAAACAGACCAGGGAGTTTTTCTCACTATCCAGGAGTGAAAGCACATTCAATCCAGACTTTCCCCCAGCAGTGCTGTGGAGATAAATTTGGCGGCACGAGACTCGCGGCTGGCTAGTTAGCTAGCGGTTAAAAATTGCGGTTGCCGGTGCTGCATTGGCTCCTGTGTTTGACCAATCAACGTACAGTAAACTTACGTAACTCAAGGTTCCTCTGGTGCTGGGAGAGTAGGCTACCTACTCTGAAATAGGAGCTAAAAAAAAAGTCTCCTAAAACAGCTTTCTAAGACCTATGATCGTCCCTGTATTTCTTGCAGTGCAGACACAATAAAAATGCAGATTCTTAGAACTATGTTCCTCTGGTCCAAAAGCGCCCTTTGACGCCCACTCAATCACTTTATCACAGACACATAATATCGTTTACATATTTACCAGGGTCTTATGGGTGGCGTAGAGCTCCTGCAGGATCTGATCCACGATGGAGTTGGTGAGATAGGAAACCACTGACAGCTTCACTTCTCTGCAGAAGATTGGGTTAGGGGGGAAGGGGAGAAATGTACGGGAAGAGGTTTGGTAAAAGTGAGAGGAAATCAATAACTTGCTTATCAAATTCAACCCTTTACTCCTGCTCCCCCCATCCCCCCTTTTCCCTCTTCTACATCTGCCTCTTACTCTAAGGCTCGGTGGATGTCTTGCGCTGCTCTTTCCATCAGAGCTGTCCGGATGGCAGAGCGAGGGATGGACACGCGCTCGGAGACGGATGAGAGCGAAGGACTCAACCTCTCTGCCGCGGAAGAAGATAAAGGGCAGAGCTCGCGACAGAGAGACACCATGGAGTCGACAATCACCTGCAACGGATGCCAGCGATCAGTAACTCTGTGACGGATCACGGTGTGATAAAAAAAAAAAAGAGGCCGTTAGATCTACCTGAAGCTCCTTGTCCGCAGCTTTGGCGAGCTCACCGGCCAGAGAGTCGAGTCTCTGCCGCACCGGCCCGTCCACAGACAGCACATGAGCCAGCTCACACAGTGATGGGTACAGCTTGAAAAAAAGAAGAAAAAAAAAAGATTCAAATTTATGTGTTGACAGTAATGCAAATACTCACATGTTTCACATCACTCACAGCGCGGGAGTTCCTGGCCTCTTTTAACACTTGTTTAGCAGCTTGAATCTCCTCCATCTCTCCGGCGCCTCGTAGCACACACACCTGCTGCTGGACGCGCACGCAGAGGCGCTCCATCACCTTGGAAACAGACAGATGGGGAGAGTGTTACAAGCGCAATCACACATAAAACACTCATAAACATACGGCGAGGGGGAAGCGCGCACAGATGAGTACTACCTGTTCCGCAGTGCTGGTGACCAGGCCTTGGTGCAGCCGCAGAGCCTGCCGCTGAGAGAAGCGCTGGGTCTGGTTGTTCCGCACCAGAGAGCGCTGGATCTGTGCCGCAGAGACGCAGAAGAGAGACTTGAGTATAATAATAAAACTGGCCAGAAAAACACGAGTAGGGCAGACAGAAAAGACGAGGTGATGATGCAACGGACAGATTGTCGAGGAAACAAAGTGCAATGAAGCAGAGTGAAAGGATGCAGAGCAGAGAGGCTGCTGTATCATTTTGGATTTCACATTTCTGTTTTCTAAAAGCATCTTAAACCTGAGATAGAATCCATCTTACAAACCCTCTTAGAAATGAACATAGATCACTGGGTAGAAACATCCACTGATTTGCCCGCAGTGAATGTATGGTTTAGTCAGCTGGGGTCTGCAGCAGCATGTGAGACATTGTCCCTCCGTCTCATTAACCAGGGGGAGAATCATGCTCAGAAATGAGGTAAATACCTGGACTTTGTGAGTGGTCAGTAATTGGAGCCATAAGCTTAACCCCCCCAGATGTTGGACCATCTGTTGTT
>JAOVVB010253573.1:0-20012 GCA_028570985.1 Heterobranchus longifilis | reverse complement strand
AAGGTGATGTCTTTAAATGTCTTGTTTTGTCAGTCCAAAACACAAAGATATTCACTTTAATATGATATAAAACAGAGAAAGGCAGGAAATCTCCACATTTGAGAGGCTGAAAACAACCTTCTCTGCCACTGCATGAAAAATTCCTTTAACGATTAATCGACTATCAAAATAGTTGGCGATTATGTTTCTGTCAATCGACTAATCGTTGCAGCTCTAGTTGTGTTATTTTATACATTCTAAAATATTAAATATTCAAGGAAAAATGCTAAAAGTATTGCCTGAATATCTTTAAAACAACTCATAGCTACTGATATTTAAAAAGTGGCAACACAGGGGAATTTAAGGGGAGGGTGTGTATAGTAACAGAATACAACAGGCGTGGATAAAAGGCTTTATACAGCTGTCCACATCTGGTGAGTCAGACATTAGATATTACCTCCTTGTGGGTTATATATATTTCTTCAGTTAAAGCTGTCCTATCATTTCTTGTTTTATGCTTTGTTGTAAAACATTGGCGTGTCCTCATTCAACTCTTTGACTGCCTTATGTTTGGTATTAGAGGGCCAGCCTCACTTTGACTGTTGAGCGGAAAATCTGATCAAATCATTCAACATAACGTTTCCCATAAAAACGACTTCACTGGCAGACATGGTACTGTAAACCTCTCTCCTATCCACTCTGCACTGGCCACGAGTCCAAGAAAAGGCTCAAATGTAATGGTCTTTTAATTTCTGATTGCCTGTCTCTTTGATTGTCCTTAAGTGCTACCCAACCTCGTTTCACTGGTGATTACTATGGGAACTTGTCAGACTGGTTAATTGGTTCTTTTGGTAGACTTTTTCTTGAAAGGGCTTCCTGTTTCTCTGAAGGGCAGCAGGTGTCGAAAGAACAACACCGCGGCCTCTTGATGCTCAGAGGACCGCTCTAAATTACACTCATTAAGGCAATTCAAATATAAGGACACTTACATAATTATGTGCTATTAAAGAACTCAAACAGGTTTGAGATTGGTTTAAAAAGCCAACCACGCTGCCACTATAGAATTTTAATTGTACTCTTAAACCAGGAATAGATTTTAACTTGTCCCTCGAATGACGTACAGTAGGAGCATTTTTGCTTTTTAATCATCAGTGTGCTTTAAAATATCTGCCTTTTGTGTCTGTTCAGAGAAAGACCACAGGATGACCTTGCTTGGTGCTTTTTTTGTGAAGCAGAGCAAAGTCCCTGCTGAGAGTTCTTGCTGTTTGTCAATCATTGATCAGGAGGCCTGTTAACTAACAGCATGCACTAACATCTCAATTCTCTGGTGAGATGAGTGCCAGGTTCAATAAGCACCCTCCGCTCTTATAGCTAGAGTGTCTTTTTGCTCGTCCCAAGTATGCAAAGAATTGTCTTTCAGTCTTCATTGACATTTTTGTTCCAAAGTCAATATCAGCCATTTATTCACTCAGTCACAAGTAGAACAGGTCTAGTGGGTAAATACAAAAGCAAGGACACAACGTTCTTTAAAAGTTTTGTCTTTTGAGGCATCTGAACAGTTGCCATTTCTAAAAAAAAAAGCCTTTCTCTTCCCTAACAATCGAGGGTGAAAATAGATAATACTGTTACTTTCTACAAAAGAAATGTCAGTTCCATGGCACTCTACAGAAATAACAAGAGGCCGAGAGATTAGCGGTGCCAAGTGAGATACTGTATGAACTCATAGCTGTTGTCCTCAGACTGTACCACTATTGATCAGTTTGGGAGCCTTAACTAGTTCACCAATGGGGACTGACAAGGCAGAGGGCATGTTCTCTTATCAGACACCGAAGGACACTTAACTCTGGCCTTAATGGATCTCATTTTTCTACTATTTTGGACAACAAATGAACTGTTAGTGATGCCTCCGGGCAGCCCAGTTTGTCCTTGGAGGACATTCTCCTCACATTGTTTTAAAAGTACAGCACACTGAAAACTTTTAGTGAGGAAGGATGAACTTAGGGCTGAGCAATATTGCCAAAATCTTCTATCCTGAAAGTTAATTTCATATCTTAACAATGATATATATCATGATATAGCATGTTTTCTTGTAATGAAATAAATAAATGATTTCTATATGAAATAGTCACATGGTAAACTACTTTTGTATTCTCCCACGTGCAAGGATCAGAACGTGAAGCGTCGTCCAAATATTGCCGTAACGCAGTT
Organism: Heterobranchus longifilis; assembly: GCA_028570985.1. Lineage (NCBI taxonomy): Eukaryota > Metazoa > Chordata > Actinopteri > Siluriformes > Clariidae > Heterobranchus > Heterobranchus longifilis. Next base: position 17,825 of record JAOVVB010253573.1, on the reverse strand, counting down.
CGGCCGCTGGTTTTTCAACGTTGCGATGGAAATTATATTAAAAATGCATACAATAGACATTTTTATATCATTTTGCTGATATATATCGTCATGTTGCCCAGCCCTACATGAACTGTGACCTATTTTTACTCTAAGCAAGTGATACAGACTAGTGATCACATTGACTCGAAATAGGACAAAATCAAAGCCTGGCTTTTTTTGACAGTTGGCTTCTGGTTTTGAGGAAAGCCTCGTGGATCTACGCCTTTAACAGCACTTCTGTCTGAGAAAGTAGGGCATCGTTTGGACATAATGAGTAACAGAGCAGATGTGTAAAGCCCAATTATGCAGTTGTAGTAGCGACTGAGTACAAAGAGAGTGCACGTTGTTTCCTCTACAGGTGAAGCAAATGAGTAAATGAACTGTCGCTCTGGTGTGTGCAGCAAGTATTGAGGACTTATGAGAATCAGTGACACATGTGGTGGTCTACTCCTAAAAAGAAAATAAAACTGCATTGACAATCAAAAACAGCTTGTGTTTGTCTAGACAATGGTTCCACTGTGAATGTCAAATATGCGATACAACTCATGCCATTTGGTACTGGATTTAATGAGCAGCAGAACATGAGAGACATTTTTTTTTTCAGCAGCAATTGAGGTGTCTGCGGATGTTCTTTAGGGCTCTCTAATGAATAAATGGCCAGACAAATGCCGCCTGACTCAGGAACATGCTGCTACCCGGCTCCAGAGTTAAAAGCCCAAACTAAGATTAATCACTTCTGCTGAGGGGGATGATATGCTTTGTTTCTGATAATTTATGGTCTCTTCACACCCAAGACCCAGAACCAACATCACGCCTCTCACATACTGTACGTACTCCGCCACTAATCATCGACAGCTCCTTAGGCACCTTTTTAGCAAATATTCACAGCTAACAACAAAATGAGTTGTACATAAACAAGATATCAAGGCTAATAAACGTGTTTTTTGTCCGTGAAAGTAAAAGGTGCTTGAAGCTGTTATTTCTGCCTTCCTTCTTTCTCTTTATCTATCTATCCACAGTGTCGTTTCTTTATTCAGGAGTTATCAAACGCAAGGTAGCATCTAGTAAATGTTGAAGCGAGATAGAAAGAACAAAAGTAGCGTATATGGAACCAGTTTGGCATGTGGAGAGACAGCTTTTAGTCAGGAGGCCCAGCTGAGGATCAAAGTGAACAGCGACTCCTCTTAGCCAGGTCTGATCTGGGAACAGGATAGTCGAGCACATCTCTCCCTGCAGTCTGAACATGACTCATGGTATAGTGAATATTTCATGATGTCTCAGAGCTGACAGTAGTTCTGGCCACAGGGCAGCTCTGATAGACAGAAGAAAGTGTGTATAGAGGGGTGTTGGGGGGCATTAGTATTCATAGAGATGAGTACTGTATATAGACACACATGTGCACACCATATGAAGTGTAGACACATGCAACTATCTAACACACAATCTCAGAGAAGTTAGTTTTTTTTTCCTGGCTTTATAAGACAGCTACATAGCAACATATGCAACAATTCCCCCGTAAGCCTATTAAAGAAAACATTCCTCCTCTAGAAGGCAAAGCATGCAGTTTATACACTGTATAACACAAAGCTATGGCATATTTATCTGGTTAATAAGGTGTTTGGTTCATTGTCACCCACACATTTTCATTTTTGTTTAACACAGAGCTTACATAACTGCACCACATTAAACCAAACCATTAAATGCATTGTTGGTCGTCCAATAGTTTTAGAGGGCAGCATTCAGCATCGGCTGCTCTGTGACAGGCTCTCAGGAGAGGCCAAATCATGTAGTCTTATTATAGAGGAGACAAATCAAGTGTACCAAAACCCTCCCCTCCAGCCCTACTTTCTCAAGGTTATTTTCAAAGATAGCTCATGTCTTGGTACAGTATGTGGGTTGGGCTTTAAGTAAGCCCTGTCACTAGAGACATGGTGTAACCCTATGCAGTAAAAGTGAGGGGGCTTCAGAGGCCACAGAGAGACATGCGTGCAACTAATTTAATCCCCCGGGAGGCCTGGATGGGCACTGGCTTTTGTCCCGGCAGAGTAAAGTCAGGCCACTTTAGTTCTGGGTGCCGTTGTGCTTCACACACAGCAAAAGCACTGTCGACTTGTGTGTCAGCATTACAGCACTTAAAGGTAATGAGATTTATGCTTTCTGCATCATAAAGTGTGACTGCCTTGAGAAACGCTTGAAACAATGGTGCCCGTGTTCTGCCTAGGAGCGCAAAACAGACTTACATCATATCAGAATCGCCACATTCCACAGTGAAATATGATTATGGACTCCAGAGAGGCATGTTCCTTCTGTCAGTGATATTGTAGCCGTCCCACAGCATATCTCTCAACAGCGTGCTTACTCGCTCCTATTCCGCTCGCGGGAAGGAGTGCCACTTTTACAGCTCGCTGAATTCAAAGAGATGAATCCCTGCAAACACCCTGCCCACTCTGATAAGGATGTTCTTATTTACTCAATTCAAGAGCGTGCATCAGCAATATCGCTAAATAAAAACAGTCACATTCTGTAAATGTATTGCGCTGTGGAGGTGAAAGAGAGCAGACTGCTGCAGCGTTGTACAGTATCCCTTTTGGTGGGAAGCCAGGCATAACTAATATTGATTTCTTTTATTTTATATTGCAGTATAATGAGCTACCTTCAGTCAAGACTTGTCACCATGCATTACTGTCCGACCACACCACATGAAAGCTACGCTGCCTTTCAGGCACTTTTAAATGCATCGGCTAGATGACTAAATGCAGACAGGATGGAAAACAGACTTGCATTTCTTCATCGCATTTGATCAGCATGTTTAATTCAGTTTTATTCAATATTATTTGATATTCCATACGTTCATGCATCAGGAGCTATTTTGAGAGGAGAACAGAGACAGCACCTCAGGGTAAGATGTATATGGATGCCCCGTTTCTAACACATTATATCACAACTTCAGCTGAGCCTGACTTCAGTCCTGTTGGAACATCTTTCCTCTGAACACGTACTATTGCACCGCGGTGGTATCAAAATGTCGACTTTTGAATTGATTAGCTCTTTAAATAAGTCATCACCTGGCTCCCTCATTTATTTTTTAAACGTTATATTCTTGATCCTCAGTGAGTGGACATAATTTTCCCTTTCTCAAGAAATTACTTCATCAAAGACTTGAGTGATGAAATTGCTAGAGGAAGACATAAATGTGGCTTGGAAAAAGGTGTATGCACCAAAGCAAACAACGGCAGCTTGTCAAATCTGAGTCATTAAGAGCATGACTTGCACGAGAGCTTACTTTCCGCAGATATGTTTAAGAGAAGGAACTTCTCCTAAAAGGTGCGAATACATTAAAACAGATGGTTCCAGAATGTGGAGGCAATGAGCATCTCGAGTGCATCTGTTATATAACTCTTACATAAAGAACAAAACCAAACTATACAGCATCGAAATTACAGCAGGGCAGCCCTTCACATCGGCCAAGCTTGCCTGAGGCTGAGATCAGGAGACATCCAGATGGCAAGTCTTTCTTTCTCTCTCTCGCTCTCTCTTTCTCTTTACTTCTCCCTGTTTGACTCTTGACTGCTGTTCAAATCTTATTTCGCCTGTCTTGCTTTATAAGAATGCCACGAGAACAATTATAATGTCGGTGTGTGCAAGCTACAATATCTGATCTGTAAGAATGAATGAATGAATTGATTTTATTATTGTGTCATGCATGAATAACATGCCCATGCACAAAAAGGGCTTACAACATAATTTACAAAAAGACACCAGAATCCAGAGTAGCAACATAAACTACAAACAATACTAAACAAATAAACCATCTTCACATTTTTTCCAAGCTTTGGAAACAACGACTGCCAACTTATAAGCATTAAAAGTAAACAATTATTCCATTTTGTCATCGTGAGTGCACCAAAACATCTCTGGGTTTCATTAAATATAGATATTCTTAACTCATCATGAATAAAAAAAGAAATACAAAGGAAATTAGATTGTTTCTCAACCTGTCTTCCTGAATATTTTTAAATCTGCCAACTTCAAGGGCCGGGGGAAGGATTCCTGATCTCAGCTGTGAAACTGAGGATCTTTGACTTCTTGATAAGTTTGCTCGAACGTACGGTTCAGTGCCCTGGTGATGCTTGATTTGAATATATGTTCGGCATTTTGTTTTTATCAAGATATCTGTTAACCATTTGTCTTCAAATCTAGCAAATAACTTTGTTCTAATTGTGTTTATGCTGCATGATAAATTATTGCTATACATATATGGTAAATCAGCTTCCTCAAAAACAGCATGAAGCTCTGTCGCCCATGGTCCAAACTGAAACATATCCATTATAAAGACAACTACCCACTTAATGTCTGCTTGTCATACTTCCGGTCATTGTATTCTCATTTTACATTTGTATCTACATCCACGTGCCATGCTGATGTCCAATTTAATTCAAAAGCACAACCATCACTCTTACAGAGTTTGTTGTTTTCATTGCACGTCATGCGTTGCTTCCACAATCTTACATGTATGTAAGAGTATATCAATAAATATACATGTCATACAATGTTAAAAACCAACTGAATTATACAAACTGAAAGAAGTGACAATGAAAGAAGACGTGCTTGAGATGCAGCGTCCAATGGCAGCTCTGTGGTTGATATTGGTGTGTGTAGTGCACGGGCGCTAGGCCTCGCAGCAGATGCGCTGGCCTCTTCCCGTGTATGCACTAAGCAGGAGTTAAGAATCGTCATCCAGGCAGGTAATTGGCTGCTGTTTACATTGCCGTTGGCACCCCCCCCTCCTCCCCTGCTTGACACATCTGTAGTGTTCATTAGAGCTGAGGAGCTCTGTGCTACACTGTGTTATCAAATCTGGCCTCTCAGTCTGTTCACTTTGCAAGTTCCAATTTCAGTCGCCAGATCAGTGCTCAGAGTCATGTTGGGAAAATCAAAAGTTTAAGTTGAATAGACCTTTAGAGTACTAGGAAATGCATTCAAAGTTGAGATATTGTTTGATTCAGATCTTTTTCTTTTTAAATATGTTAATGTTTTCTGTGGAAATCCACACAGGAGGGTTGGGAACTAGAAGATAGTGGAGGAGAAGAAGAAGAGGGAAGAAAAACAAAGTGTACAAAAATGGAAAAATCGGTTTTCAGAGGGAGACCTTGGAAAGGCGGGGAAAAGCAGTTTGGAGAAGAAGGCTTACCCCAGGTGCTCAAATGCCAGATGGAGAAACAGCTGAATGAAGTCCAGGGAAATAGTCTTGTTATCAGCTCCAGCCTCAAAATGTTCATTAAAACCCGAACCAAAGTGAGACAGACAAAGTGAGGGACAAGGGTACTGTAGATGTAAACGCTAACAACAGCTCGTCAAAGGACGAATTAAAATTCAAAGTGGTTTCACAGCACAGTGATTTGACTCTGAAATCCAAGGCTTAATAGATTAAATCACAGAATTATGTGCATGCCAACCTTTCTATTAATTACTGATTTCAGAACATATTAATTATACAACCATAGTCTATGCATGTGCAGTAATTCGAGGAGAAAGGGATGAGTGCTCTTTATTATCATCTTCGTTATGGAAGTTACAATATTATTCAGCAAATGCATCCTTTAATGAATTACAGTATGTATATCATATCATTAGGGGAATTTGTCACACCACATTCCCTCGTGCCTCTTTGAGAATGCAGATGACGATGCTACAGCCACAGAGGTGGCAGTAATTTGCTTCTGAAGAGACTAAGAGAGTTTTGTTTTAATCATATTCAATTTGTCCTCCAAGCAACGTCACTGTTTGTAGTAGCAGAGTCTGATATCATATTACATAGAGCTCAATATGATGATTACTCAAATGATTTCTTGACATATGTCTTTCCTGCAGTTTATCTGCACCTCCTATTCCCAGGCTGCTTGATGTAATTATTACCACAAAGGTGATGCAAAAGGTATGTAATGCAGAGAAGTACTATTAAATATATTATGGCTCATATACGGTTACCAGTGACTAAAAAGTAGGACACGTTGGAAATAAAATATATATGAGATGCGAAACCGATCTGTAACTATAAAGTTGTTATCACAGAGTTGGCAATAACATGTTTGGACAGCATGGATAGTTAAACATGATAAAATTTCTCATGGTTGAAATTATTTAACTGCTTTTTGGCTAAAATCTCGCACTGTCATAGACAGGGCTGCACAATATATCGTTTTTTTTGTTTAATATCAACTTGCACAATAAGCACATAGCAAAAGATTGCGACACCTCGAAAAACACTCAGGGATTTTTTTAGTTAGTTGAAAGAGAGTATCAGTAGAAAATTGCTCTTTAAAATGTATCTATCATTCTTTTTTTTCTTTTTTTTTTTAATGGTGCCTTTTGTGTTCAGTTAAATGTTCAATTTGCTCAGTAAAATAATAACTGCCTTTCAGTTTGTTTGTTTTAATTCAACAAGCAATGTGTTGTATTTTAGCAGTATACTGAAAGCAGCAGAAAGGCAGGACTGATATGACTGTTTATTTATCGCAATATTAAACAACGTTATCGCATATCGCATATTTTCCTCATATCGTGCAGCCCTAGTCATAAATTTTGAATCTCTATTACATTGCATGGGGTTACACTCCACATATTAATGATCATGAACAAGATTAAGTGACTGGATGTATTTGGAATATATTTTGCACTTGTGCTCACAATCCTTTCACTCAGCCATTAACATGCAAGAGCACACTCTCTGAACACTGCTAAAAGAATGTGGCCATATGCAGCCCAGACCGCCTCCAATCAGATGCATCTATATCTATGGGAATTCATTAGTATCTGAGCTACCTGCTGGGATGTTTTTTGTGTGTGATCTTATTATTAATGTATCTTCAATGTAGTATCACTTGCAGCTTGTGTATTGGCTCTTACAAACTGACCACTCACTCATTTTAATACTGTGCAGTTTGAATTGGAAACAAACATGGTGTCACGGTAAACAAACAAGATTTTTGACAAGTGCTTTCACAGTGCACATATTAAATCGGAGTCTACGATGCCTACCAAGGAACGCGCCTCATTATGTACTGTACAATGGTTACTTGGCCCACAACAAGTCCCACATCCTCCTGTCTCTTTCTACCGTTCTCCAATTTAAGCAGAATTATATGCAACAGGCCACTGGGAAATCATTTCTCTTGTGGCTGTGGGAACATAACAATGGGCCATAATAACACATGACCTACGAGGTGTGAGGTGGCACAGTGTGTGAGCGAGTGAGAGACAGAGAGACAGACAGAGAGACAGAGAGAGAAAGAGACAGACAGAGAGAGAGAGAGAGAGAGAGCATTGCGTGCATCTTAAAGGTCTAACAAACATGTTGAATGCATTTCCTACCTCATAAAGCAAAGCTTTTGTTTTCGAATGCACTAAGCCCTGCACTGTTTGCATTGGCTTGTGGTCTTCTTCTCTTTTATTTCTGGATTGCTACTTTTAGAGCACATTACTGCCACCAACTGTTAACACCCTCCACAGCTGGCAGAAATGTGCATCACGTCATCCAGCGATCATGGCGTGCATGTGCTTGTAAACACAGTGGTAGAAGACAAAATGATATAAACAATAAACAATTGTTATAATACACTGCTCTATAGTCTCAGCAGAGGTCACAATTACATTTAGCTAATACTATTAGCTAGTTTAAGGCAAATTAGCTTCTGGGGAGGATAACCAATACCATCTGATATATATACAAATTAAAAGAAAATTAAAGGAATTGCCAGAATTTAAAAAAAGTGGAGTAACACAATGTTTGATTTTGCATGGTTTGATTTTGGAGCTCTCCTCCATCATCATCACCAAATGAGGGAATATCTTTCGGAAGAATTGTGTTCATCCCTTTAGTCAAGTTCAATAAACACGGAGCAGCGATGCCGGGGAGCATTGACGCTGTTTTGGCAGCTCATGGAGGCCAAACAGCTTACTTTTTATTTTGTTTTTTCACCAATCTGTATCTGCTGCATCCAACCATATCCAACCAAAAGTCCACTGTTTCCCATTTGAACACCTTTAGTTTTCGGGTCCAAAAGATATTTCAGCCAATGTGTTCCTGGTTCCCTCTCCACAAGGACAGTTTACCTGCACATTTTAGGTCCCATTCCTGCTCAAATGTTGTTCATTAGTGCTACCAGGCCCCCAAACACAAACCGCCATACCACCAGAGTATTGTTTCTTTTTTACAGATGTCTGTAAACATCTGTAATACAGATTAGATATAACCCATACATGCTACAGCCATAATGACATGCATCTGCTTATTTTGACCACATCAGTAGATTTCTGGAGCCACATTTGATGCCATTCTGTAGATCAGACAACTTATCCCATAACAAGTGTGTGTGGGATAGCTGGAGAGGAGGCATTAAATACTGTCCCTGAAAGTCAGTCCCAGTCTGGCCCCATCACCGCGATGTCAGGGCCTAGACAGCCCCACTCAGAGACCTCTCACTCGTTCTATTGCCTTCCTGATTGCCATGGGAGATTAGCTGACCTCAGGACTTGAGAGGAGTTAGTATTACTCACCTTGACCATGCCCTCTCTGCTCTGCAGGTTTCCAATCAGAACTGGTGCCAAGCTCCCATTCCCCAGCAACCACACTTGGAGGTCATGGCTCTCTGAAACATCTGCTTGTGACAAATAGCTGCTGGAGGGTTGGCCCACGGAGACAAGATGAGAGGGTCTGCGTAATGGAGAGAGGGAGAAAAGGTAACAGTAGGTGAACAGGACAGGCCTACAGAGTGGAGAGCCCCCAGGCAGAGGAACAATCCTCCAGGCAGCCCTTGTGCAAAGCGCCAAAAGAGAGGAGACAATTTCAGAAATGTAGAATATCACACTGAGCAGTGATCGCAGCGTCAAAGGCGAGTAAAGAGTAAAAGACACTAATAAAGTAGTGCTTTTTTCATTTGCTATAATCATCAAATATTAATTTTATTTTGGGGGATTTAGGCACTGAACGTTGTAACTCTAATCAAACAGGCCTATAATTGCAATAACATCAACCAGCATCGACTATCTTTTCTACAGTCCAACCTCCTGACTCTCTTTGATCACGCATGCATCGCATGCTCACTCTTGAGAATTTCTGGTATAGTCCATTCTGATTACCATCTTAGTGTATGTTTTACCTTCAGTTCACCTCAAAACTTTCAGAAAACACATTTGCAGAAGGAAGCAGAGAGAGAATGACATCGAGGGGGGAGAGAGAGAGAGAGAGAGAGAGATGGTGATCATGTTTTAAACATGAGGGGGTTTTGTTGCCTGTGTTTTGCTCTCAGCCATAATTAAATTCTTAATTAGCGAGCCCTCTGGAAGAAATACATGAAGACGGAATTCAATTTAGAGCCCTAACTCATTTGGCCAACAGTAAAGGAGAAAAGAGAGGGGAAGAGACAGTGCAGAGGTAAGGAGGCAAACCCAGCGGCAACACATGAGCACATTGTTTTAACTTTAACTGGCTGTGTTAATGCTGCTTCTGCAAATATATCTGTATCTGCTATATCCTGGTGATATCGTAACATATCGCCTCCATCTACACCAGCCCGAAGAGGGGCGGAAGACAGATTGAAGGGATGTCATAATTTATTTCTTGGTCTTGGACTTATGCCCTTGCACCAATTTATTGTACGAACCGAGGATATGACTGTCATTACAGTGCTGAATGGATGGAGTACTTGCTGTGCCTCAGGACTGTGTAGGCTACTTGGGTACAAACTCAATAGATAGATAGCAGACATGGTTAAGTTAAGCTGGAAATATACTGTACAACTTTAGAAATGTTCTTTAATTCCAGCTCATACAAGTACAAGTATGGGGATTTTTTTTTCCTATCCGTATTCAAGAGTGTGGTCTTTCAATTTGAGAGCATGAATCATTAATATCAGTTGAAATTTTGTAATGCTTTCCCTCAAAACGCTGCCCTCACGCTCAAATAGCCGCTGCATGCACTTAAATTTGCTTGGTTTCTGGTTGTGAAACTTTGGCTCTCGGATTTCTTTTCTTCACTTGGATATTTTTTGTGCAATAACCAGATGGCAATGACCCTTTCACCAGAAGCACAGAAGAAAAATATGTTTTTTTTGTTGCTGTAGTGGAGGTCTGTTCACCACAATGCCAGCATTTCTCTCGCTCATATCGGTCGTGATGAGAGGAGGAAACATCAAAGAGGCACGTATGCTGTTGCCACAGCTCGAACAACCTGGCCTCCATATTTTCATATGATGAGTCGTGTCACCGTGGCACTTTTCAGACGCTCTGTTTGTCGCTTCGCACAGGTGCAGTGAGATAAAAGGCACTGACCGTGGAGAATCGACCTGTGGCTCGCCGACATGTCAGAAATGTATCCGAACGCCCGAGCGCCAGTCGGGAGTCTGATTGGTCCTCGCTCCGCCTGCACACTGCGCGGCAAACGGTGCCCGACAAAGTTGAAATTCGGTCCCACTCTAAAATGAATATCGGGTCAGAAACAGGGCTCAAATCATACTGTGTATGCCCAGCTGTAGCTTTATCAGAAAACTAACTTTAGGCAAAAAAAAAAAGTAGTCTGAAAAAGTGCTACACTTAAAATTCATTCATCACATCTACCCTGTCATACACATTTCATGATCCAGATCATCTCTCTCCTTAACCCCCCCAGACTTGGCATGCTGGACCAGGAAACCATCAAGCTCTACCCACAGGCTGGCCTGATAACTTTAACTCATCGAAGTGGGAAATAGAGAATCCATTTTTTAATATGTCTGCTAAGGTCTTTAGTCATGCCTGGCCTCTCCCTGTGCCTGCCTGGCCGACCCCAGAACAGCTGTGACATAGCTGTGAGGCTCCGAGGAGGAGTGTGGATTTGCCGCAGCCCTTTGATGTGTCAGCAGTGCGTTGGCGGCACACCTCTGTGCAATATTGAAATGTGATGCAATGACGATAGGTAAGGGGGAAGAAGTGCCAGGGGCTAATTGAATATGCTCTGCCCTGCACGGTATTCCTTGCCTCAAGGTCCTCAATTCACTCCTTGAAATTGCAGATGTGTTGTGTGTTTGTGTGTGTGGGTGAGTGTGTGTGTGTGTGTGGTTTTGTGCAGACACGTGTGATTAGACTACACATAAGTGTACTTTGCACGTGTGCCAGTCTAAGTGAGTGGGTGAGTTCAAGTGCAATGAGCAAAACAATAACGCCAATTGTTCTTTTGACCTTTTTTTCTTCTAAAAATAAACTGATATATAAAAAAAGATGCATTTATTTAGAAAAATCCTCACTCCCAGTCAGAATGTCCAACTCCATGAACTGATGGTGAGCTAGAGGGTCAACTCCCAGGTGATCCAGTGAACGCCGAGGCAAGCTGACAAATTTACTCATGGTCCGACCTTCGCGGGCACTGCAGAGCTCTGCTGATCTGGAAGTAAGCAGCCGGCATCCTCGGAGAACGGAGGCCTCATGGCCGATGGAGTGGAGCTGAGAGTGAGGGGGATGATTGTGCAGTCAGATCAGCTCTGCGGAGGCGAGGGTTTAGAGGCTTTAACGTGTATGGAGCACATGTAATCCCCGAGCCCCAGGGTAGGACTGTGTGCCAGTAGGATTCTCAGCAGTGCTGCCATTCTGACGGCAGAAAAGATATTTTCTGATAAATATTCAATTATTTAATTCTAGGATGCACCAGTCTCCTTCCTATTTTCCACAGAGTCCAAGAGAGGGTTCTGATGTTTATCTTTTAGCTATATCATAAAATACCCCTGGAGGCACAGTTTGTCTGCTTGCATCTCGACCTATGAATGGGTTCGCTTTGATTCATCAAACAAAATCAGCAGATTTGATGAGTGTGTGTGAAGATCCTGCTCTAACCACAGTGTGCAGCGCTGCATGACAACCCCATCATCTAATTAACTTATGAGGCATACTATTCAAAATATCAGGGGTATTGGATTACCAAATCATCATTTCCTCGACAGAAACTGGAAACTCTGATCTCCAGAACATGAAGATGAGGACATTGTGCTTATTGAAGTTTACTGCGTTCTGTGTTCTCCGCCTCTTCTTTCTCCTGTCTCTACCCTTCTCTTCCGTTGGTTCACACCTCCCAGAGGGAGGGTGAGGAAACCACGCATCAGCACTGCAGCAACTGACGGAAAAAGGCTCTTTGCAGAATATTGCTGTTTTGTAAGATATAAGCCTGTTAATAGTGAGTCATTATTATGTGCAGAATCTGAGACAAAAAAGACAAATATGTTACTACTTAGTGCCTTTGTTAAACTTTGTCTTAAGAAATATCAGCATTAGGATGAAGGTATGGCATGGATGCCGATATCACAAATAACAGTCGCAACGTTGGCGGTGAGTTAAATGCAATGTATGTTACATTCTGTACATGGACAAACAAAATCACAATTAATTTCAGTTCTTGAAATTAAGCATGTTAGAAGACCTGATGTACCTGAAGTACCCAAAATATATATAAAAAAGAGTAATTGGTTGAAATAACCTAATACCAAATCTCAGTATTAGGCCTGTCACGATAATTACATTTGTTGGATAATATATTTCCCAGAATTAATTGTGATAAACGATATTATTGTCATTTAAAGACCACCACATATACTTTTTAAGGACAACACCAGAAAGAACAAGACGTGGAATTTAGTTGCAGGAGTTTGTGGAGTGGAAGGTGAAACCTAATTAGCTAACATATAAAATACATGTTTTTCCCTGATGGTAAAAGCACAAATATCAAGGAAAAATCAAATCTTCAAGTCAACAAAATCGGGCAGTCAAAACAAAACCAGGTCGCAGCCGGAATGCTGTGCAACTGCAGCAGAGAATCTTTCTCTCACACAAACACAACGGACCCATCTGTGAATAGCTGCATGCACACTCTGATAGCTATAAGTTAACATTACAATACAGCTAATACACAGTATTATTCAATAATTGGCCTAATTTAAGAAAGCGAGTGTGGGTGTCTCTGTCAGGTAAATGTAGTAGTACAGTGTTTTCCTCTGAAATAGAAGTAGAAGTACACAGTAAGTAAGTAGTATATACAGTTGAGTTGGATATTTTTTAAGAGTTTTGGCTGCCTTTTGTAAGTTATTTCAATGAGTTAGAACAGTAGCTTAACATTTCCTGAAGGTTTTTAAAGATACTTCGGGGAACTGTCACTGAACATTCTCTAAAGGTTCTTTAAATGTTTTAGTTCCCTGAAAGTTCCCTGAAAGTTCCCTGAACATTTTCCTGAACATAATCAAAATGAGACAGTAACAGAGTAACTAGGAGCATGGTGCAAGGTAACTGTAAAATATCACATCGTAGATTTGGGCAATCAGCTTTCTCCATAAAGGGCTGTCAACTCTGGAACACATTACCAAATGAAGTCAAATTAATTCCATTTATAAAATCTTTTACAACAAAGGTTCAGTGCTGGCTATAAGCAAACCAGAGCTGTACACATTTTAGCTAATTATTGGTGTACGTGTATTGTGTGATGTGTATTTTACTGTATTCCCATATTTGTAGTGTATTGTGATTTAATGAGACTGAAAGCTCTATATTTTAATTACACTGTACATGTAAAAAGCCAGGGGCAAGAGTTGAAAATTAGCAATCCCTGTGCAGCACATCAGTTTCATGCTCTGTATTGGAACTATGTTAAGCTGCATCGTCCCTGTCAAATTCAATTCAATTCAACGTTGCCTAATTTTCCGTTGATCATAAGAAAATAGAGAGCCAACTAGTGTAAAATAAGATGACGGAGTGGGTTTTCCTCCTGTCCTCCCCATTTTTTTGAGTCACCAGCCCCCACTAAATGTTTCAATGTTTCTGAGAGTGCTGCTTGAAATCCAGCTAATTTAACCTTTGTAAGTGTGATTACTCATTGGTGGAGTTGGTAATTTCCTTTTCAAAGAGGCACTAATTCACTGCCTGTAATCATACCAACCTTCATTTCATATCCTTGAATTCATTTTCCCCCTTTCTGACTAAGCAGCTCCTTAATGACATACTGTGAGCATGTGTGCAACAGTTGATGCAACTCATAATTTATGCAATCAGATACATGCATGAGCTACTGAGATGATCTTGATCTTCTAAGAGGTCTTCAGAGGAAATCAATCTCACGAGAATGTGAAAGAAGTGAACACTGAAAATAACTGATCTGATCAGATAGAATACACATGGGTTAATGTTGGCTTATTATCATAATAACTACAGCATCCATAAGCCACAGAAAATGGTTTGAACGTGTATTGTATTCCCACATTGATATGCATGAACAAATTAAATCAGATTATTAGATTAAAGGCAAAGTGTAATCAGGATGGTATGCGTTAGTGAAGATTCTTAAAGGCGCCGTGTGATGTGTGCGCTCATTCACCTCAAAGGAGACGGAAAATTACACCTCATAATGTCTTACAAGTGGCTATCTGAGCAAGAATAAATGAAATGTATACATGCCTCTCATGCTGCCACAGAAGCAAAAGCCACTGTTCATGGCATTAATTGTTGCTCTGCTATTGGATAAGTGATATTCATTTCAACAACAACAGAAACTCTTATTTTCTAGAATATCTGTGTTTCGTGTGAAGCACCTGTCAGCCAGGAGACTGCCTTGAGACAAGCTTATTCATTCCATCACCTGTCTACTATAGTTCTGTGAGCCCTGTGTGCCGCCAGCTTGACATGCTGCAGGGAGTCCACGATATCTCCCTCTATTAACAACCCAACTTTAACATGGGGAGCAGCTCCGCGCTGACATGCAGAGCAGATTGATGGGTGCTGTGCTACTTTTAAATACAATTTTCTGCTGGTTTGAGGGGGTTAATTATATCTAGGTCACTGTTTTTTGATGAGATCTAAGGATGTGTACCAACCGACACAAGCGGGGGAGAAAAAAAGCTGTGTATAAGCAAGAACACAAACACAAAAAAGCATTTGCATGTATGTGTGCATGCGCATCGCATATCTCACACACACACACACACGCACGCACGCACACACACGCACACACACGCACACACACACACACACACGCACACACACACACACACAGATATAGTGAATCCACAAATACTACATTCAGAAGCCTCCAGAGCAACTAAGCCACTGGATGGATGCCTGGAAACTGGGTCATCTAAAGCCTTAAATGCAGTCTTTTTTTTCAAATTCCAAGTAATTCTTTTAATCTTCAACATCTTGCATTTGCGTTAGATGCTGTAGAATATGTTGAGCAGTGTAACAAGCAAAAAAAACTGTCCCAGATTGCAGTCTGAGCAGAACTGGTGGTCATGCCCCCAACAGTGTCGTGCTGTGTGTGACAGAACATTTTGACCTCGCAAAGATCTGAACGAAATGGCACCAGTAAAGGGTGCAGCTCAAGACCAAAATGCACAGTATCCAGTGGAGAATAAAGAGCATTTATTGATAGGCATACATCTGCATCATCCTCCAATTACTGCAAAGTACCCCAAAGATATTCTACACTGGGGCAAAAACAGGTAAATGCAAATCTTTTGGTATGTTACTTTCTGCTATCTAAATATTTCTTACCGCCTCTAAAAACCTCAAGCAGCTCTTTCCACATGAACAGAGCAATCTGAGGTGACATCAGTGGTAAAACCCCTCGTGGTCTCTAAAATCTCACCCCCTCCATGGTCAGCTAATTAGGTCATTCTCAGTGGGGGTTGTTAATACAACCCTTGATACTGTCGTATACTGCAGGCTTGACATTTAATAAAATCAGCATCAATTCTGAACTTGTAAATCTAGATGTGAGACATATTCTCACACATTCATAAAACACATGAAATTGCACTGACTTCTTTCCTGTGGCATGTTGCCTTTCTGAACAAACTATACGTGTGTGTGTGTGTGTGTGTGTGTGTACTGTATGGTCTCTGCAGTATAACTAGCCTCCTATGCTCTTGAGATAAATGTGTGGTCCTGCGGTTGCTACACAATAAAAGCACATATATTTTTTTATTAGACTTTGTGAGTTATTGCCATGTTGTTGCTCTGATGCCACCAAGATAAATCCAAGTACCTTTCTCATACTGGGCAAATACATTCATATTCTGATTAATGCAAGTCAGTACTGTTACGTTCACTTGAGTAATTTTTAAAGAACGTCTCCCGACTTTGCAAGTGAGCAATTTTTAGACATAAGAGTAATGAGTACAAAGAAATGTCCTTTAGGGTAAGACACATTATTCTGGACTGTACCTGGTCAAAATAGAAACCATTTATAAAACTTAGGCTGATAGGATACGCCTTCACCCATCAAACTGTGTGAGAGGACCGTTCCAAAATACATTCATTTTGGTGTTGCTGATGGTGGTAAAGGAAAGGTTGTGTGTTTAACTTTGAAACACATAAAGTTTGGGATACGGAAAGTAAATAGGTGCTATAAATACTGATTCATTTATTTATTTATTTATTCTTTTAACCAAGTAATTATCTCAAGAAAGAGGTCTCAGAGACACCATAAAATCTGTGGTGCAGTTTATCACAAGCCCAAACGTAATGTAATCAGAACTTAGGTAATTACTGTGAACACAAGCTGCTGTGGATTTTCTGAGACAATAGACAAATAGCCGGAAACCTCCTATGTTTGGAAAACTAAATACTAAAATAATAGAATTAGCCAAGAGCCAACTCGAAGTGCATTCTCCCTATGTAGTACAGGCACAGTATGCCAAGAAGCACATTTCCAAACTCAGTGAAAGTGCTTAACTGGCATGAACACCGGAGAAGGTTAATTAGAAGTGCAGACAAATCATTTCATTGCCTTTAACCACAATTTGGTCCAAAGAAAACAAACTGTAAACACGATTCAGCTATTAGAGAGAGGTAGAGCCATTCTTCTCTCGCAGAAACATTTTTAGCATTTAACTTCACAGCGACAGTGGCCGTTTCCCAAATACTGATCGCACAACTTCATCAGCTGAAACATCATTATGCAGATACTGTTCTGAATTCCTATCTGCAATTTTCAGACGCACCCTGGAGTGTTGCATTATTAGGCTGCTGCTCTGATTTATTCTCACTGATGCTGTAGATCAATCTAAATGATGCCTTTCATTTCATGGGTTGTTTGGAATGATGCATGTTAGCGCTCTTTAATTGAGATGTTCAGCCCCTCCCCAGTGTCCCCTCCTGACATTTACTGGGGGTTCCGATGAAAAAGACAATTTGCATTTCAAACACTGGTTAAACCATTCTCCCGGGAAATTTTTCCATATAGCTTAGTTACTTTCTCTGTTGTTTGTTTGTTTATCATTTCTCGCATCATGATTATTTGATTATTTTAAAATGCATGTGTCAGGAATGTTTACAGCATGAGGGTTGGTGACGTGGGGAGTTAGGAGGATCTGAGGGCTGCTGTTTTGAAGTTCACTAAACAGTGGGATGTTGGGAAGAAGTCCCTACCTGCTTGAGAAAATAATTCTCTTGTTATTAAAATATGTAATGCTAGTTATGAAAGTATGTGTCGCCATTACCCTATAGTTTTGTTACCCGAATGCTTCTCTCTCTGTACTTCCGTCATTGTCTGTATGCAGCTATGTGGCTCCCGGAGTCTCAAGGTTACGATATGACATTCCTCTCATGTCTCTATGCAGTCTGTCATTATAATTACATGTATGTGTATGACGTGGAACATACCATATAAAACCCAAAGTATTCGATTATACTTCAAGCTTTTGGTATGAACTGTTCATGCAAGATGTACCAAACTCTTCTCTGATATCAGATATGTGTTGTATTAAACTTATATTCATGTAAATCAACGGAGGCCTATG